>LPNX011134870.1:0-13446 GCA_001517045.1 Pseudotsuga menziesii
ATCATAATAATAATAGCAACAAACAATAATAATATAATAATATAATATTAATTAGTGAAAAGGTGTAACTCTTTATGAAGAGTTGCATTTACACCCTTTAAATAATTATATATATGGGAAATTCTATCTTGTAAATCATCAGTTATCTATTATTCATATAGTGAAGGTACGATTTGAAATTCTAGGGTTTCCCTAAAAAATACGACCTTGTCCTTAAAAGGAAAAATAAAAAAAGTAAAAGCAAAGCCCAAAAAAACAGGTAAAAGTAAAACAAAACAAAAGGTAAAAGTGAAACCACACGTGGTTTCTTAATAAGTGCGTTTGGGTTTATTCTCCAAAAAACAAACAAAAAAGTCAGATTTGAACTTAGGTGGGGAAGGTAACACTCATTCCTCCCATTCACTGAATCTACACCATTTTACAAAACTAAAAGGGAAAAAAATCTAAAAGTGCATAATAATTGCTACTAAGAAGAAAGTGAGATTTGAACTTAGGTGGGGAACATAACAATCATTCCTCCCAACCACCCAATCTACAAGAACACTTCAGGGGAAGAGACTAATTATTGAAAAGTATACTATACTATACATGATAAAATATGTCTTTCTTTGATATATCTTGGGATAAGAAGCATAACAAAATGGAATCTCATGAAGAAAAACAAGGAATATTTCCAAGCACTTTACAAACTTATGTTTCAATGTTACTCCAAATAAAAGGAACAATTAGAGGGAAAGAAATTACTATTTTTATTTCTCTCAGTGAACGTAATAATTATATTAGTTATGAATTTACCAATGATTTAGCGATTCGAAGGTCAAATATAACTAAAATATTAGACTTTTCTAATAACAAAGTGTATGCAATAAGCGTTTTACAATGGAACATTGGATATTATACTGGAATTTCACAATTTATAATTAAATCCTTGTGGAGTGGTAACGGTGACCTAGTTTGGGATTATCGTGGCTAAAAAAATTGGGGAATTTTATCTTAAATGCTGAAAAAAAGTTTCTGAAATTCTCCTAAAAAAATAAAAAATTCATATTTTCATACATGAACATGAAGACAAAATTAGAGGTCACATCATCTCAAGAGTTCAAAAAACTATCAAAGATGCTGTCGCAAGGGAATGAGAAATCAATACAAATGATAGATAACGATTTCAACAAGGTTATTGCAGGTAAAGAAGAACATATCTCTCGTCTAAGAGATCATAACCATAAATTACTTCTACAAATCAAGAAGGAGAAGGATAAGGCCCAATACAATCAAAATCTAGAAGAGAAGAATCAAGATCTTCAGAAGAAACTATTAGAAATTATCAAAAATAATAATCACCTTAAGAAGTGTAAAAAATATTTAATAGAACACATTCCGAAGCTTAAATAATATGAGAAAGTGCAAGATGAAATGTTAAGGACCCTTAACAATGATAAGTATTCATTAGAAAAAGAATCAAATACAAATATAGTCCTTGTCACAGTTCAAAAAGAAGCCAAACTAGTAAAAATACAATGTCCAACACATATCAATGCTCAAAACATGACGCTAGTGAATGAAAATAACATTGTCAAAATTCTCTATCAACACCCCAACCATATAAATGGGTATCCTTGAAAGTGGGAATTGTTGAAAGATCATGGTACTAATGTAATCAAATCTCGCGATGATAGATCAATAGGGAATCCAAACAATCAACAACAAATCAATTTGGAATGGATTGATCCATCAACATATAGGAATTTATTCTCTACATTTAGAATTTTGTATCAACATGTTTCATCAGCTACAACGTCACAAGGAACGATGCGAACACATTATAAGGATTTGAGGACAAATCCTTTCTAAGAAAGAGGCAATATTACATACCTAAATATTAACAACAATAAATACATAAGTATAACATAATACAATATATATATTCCAAATGAAAAATAGCTACCATTGTAAATAAAGAATGCTTGTGAACTGTTCCTAGAACTTTCATTACTGAACACTCAAAATATTCTCGTCATCATACATATTGAAATAATTTAAAAAATTGCAAAAAATCACCCTGTTATACCACAGTCTGTTCATGTTCTTAGTCCTTTATACATCTTCTGTTAACATTTTAAATTTATTTCTATGAAGTTTCCTCTATTTCCAGCTTGCCTGGCTTAAGTAGGAGAGATAGCTTGGATATTCTGTCAGCTTTCGTGTTCAACTCCCAGTAGATGTGAGATATAATGAGGTTAGAGATTGATTCCAGTAGTCTTATTATTGCATTCAGTAGCTGCTGCAGTTGTCGGGCATTAATATGGATCTTTTTATCGACCCAATCTACCACCATCTTTGAGTCCCAAAAGACTTGTAGTTGTGATATGTTCTTTTTATTGCTAATTCTAGTACCATGTGTAAAGATGCAAGTTCGGCCTTGTTGTTTGTACAATGGCCAGGTCCAAATTTTACTTGAATCTTATGGAACATAGAGAGATATAGTACCCCTTGACATGCACCATCAAAATATTCCCATGGAATACCTTTGTTGATTTATGGAGGAACTAGTACTCTAACCTTTGGCTCTTTTTCTTGGGCTTTGTACTCTCTAGCCCACTATATCACAAGGGCTGAAGTTACTTCAATTGGAATTAATTTGTTATTGAAAATGGCCATGTTTATGGCCTAGCGTATTCCAAAGGAGACAAGAGATGGATAAGCATTGTAGAGACGTATCGATTTTTCTGTCCACCAAGATTTTTCTTTGTGTTCCAGAGAAATCTCGGATGCTCCTTAGACTTTAAATTCTCTGCAAGTAGTCTTCGAAACTGATTCCACATAATGACAGAGATTAAACAAATGAGATATATTTTCCTCATTTGAATGACAGAGTGCACAACGATTTGGGCCATTCCAACCCCTTTTCTGTATGTTGTCCCAAGTTATAATATTCTCATTGAGGTTTATACATAAGGTAGTTTTTTCCTTTAAGGGTCCTTCAAATTTCCAAAGTTTCTTCCACCAAGTCTCCTTCACTCCCTGGTGTTTTTCCCATGCCCAATTCTTGTAGTCGAATTTAGCCGTGAATTCCCCATTGACTGGGTTTTTAGTTCATACTAGCTTGTTTATCCTCCCCTCTTATAAAAGAATAAAGTTGGATTTGAGGAAAGAAACGTATTCCTCCCATTCCTCCCTTAGTCCTTCCTCTAGTCCTAAATCTTTCAAGCTCTTCCATAGTGTTACCCTTTGTGGAGTAGATACACAAGCTTGGTTTAGGGTTCAGATCCCAGAGCTTCGTAATTTTATGATTAAATTTTCTGAGAGTTCGAATCTCTCCCCTGCCCCTGACTAAGGATATTCTCCAACCCTGATCTCTCTTCCATTCCCCACCAGCTAGGCCAGCCAGTTTCCTACCTAGGGGAAATCTAAGACCAATGCTTTCCACCCTATGGACCCATTTTTTAATGTTTTGTCTCTCTTTCTTATCCATTCTTGAATGGACCCATTTGGGTAATATTTGGATGATAATACCTTTCCCCATAGGGAGTCTAGATTATTGATTAGGCGCCATAGATTTTTTGCTGCCAGGGATTGGAAACACATATAGATATTTTTTATCCCCCACCCCCCTAGTTCTTTTGGGATAGCAATCAATTTCCACATAGCTAGTGGGATTCCTTTTGAATGTCTCTTTGCAGGCCACAAGAAGGAGAAGATTTTTTTCTTGATTTTCTGTAAGATTCCCTTCGGGATGTAAGCAATTATGGCCCAATATACCGAGATTCTCTGAAGAACTACCTCAAGCAGTACCAACCTTCCTCCCTTAGACAAGAACTTGTAAGTCCAACAACCAATTCTACCCTCAATCTTTTTATACAGCCACATCCAATATTTGAAAGAGTAGGAATTGTGCTTAAGTACAAACCCTAGATACTTGAGGCCTTCATCCATTGGTTTTAAAATATAAGGGGATACAACCCTAATCCTTTCTTTCATGTCTTCTGTTAAACCATTTTATTAGAGGATAGACTTTCCCATATTGATGTTCTTGCATGTGGATTTCTTGTATAAATCCAATATCTTCTCTTCTTCCTTTAGGATCCCCTGGGTTCCTTCTCCCAACATTACCACATCATCTACAAACAGGATGTGTGATAATTCGACTATGTTGTTGATCCTTATTCCTTTGAAGGATCCTTCCCTTTTTACATGTTGGATAATTCTACTTAGGGCATCTCCTATTATTAAGAAGAGAAATGGGGAAAGAGGGAACCCTTGCCTAAGACCTCTTGAAGCCCTGAATAAGTTAGAATGGGATCCATTAATCAAAATTGTAAAGGATGTTGATTGTACACATCCCATTATCTAATTGACTATCGCCAGGTCTAGCCCTATCTGTATCATTACCAATCTTAAAAAGTTTCAATTCACCCCGTCGTAGGCTTTTGAGAGGTCTAATTTTAATGTGAAGAATGCACTTTTGTCCAGTTTGATGGTATGCATTAATTCCTATGCAAGGGACACTACATCATGACTTTTCCTACTAAACAGAAAACCAAACTAGTCCTTGGTTATGAATTCACTTAAAATTGGTTTTAGCCTTTGAGCTATAATCTTTGCTATTAATTTGTAGGCCACATTGCAGCAAGAGATTGGCCTGAACTACTCAAAGGAGGAAGGATTTTGTTTCTTGGGGAGGAGAGCCAAGAATGTGGAGTTCAGGTATCCTAGCATGTTCCCAGCCCTTTGAGACTATTTCACTAGGTCATAAAACCCCTGAAAAAATCAATTGTTAGTCTATCTGGTCCTGGGATTTTTCCTTTTTAATAGGAGTACACAACCTTCTCTAGTACCTCCTCAGTGAATTCCACCTTCAGGATATTATTTGTTCCTTCATCTATCATTCTAGGGAACAAATTAACTACCTCTAGTATTTCTTGAATATTGCACCCTACTGGTTCCTTGAAGAGGTTTTTAAAAAACCCTTCCCTAGCCTCAGCTTTTTCCTTAAAAGAGTTGACCATTTCCCCATTCATGCCTTTTATAGTCGAGATCATGTTCTGGTTCCTTCTTTTATTGGAGAAATTATGAAAGAATTTGGTATTGTTGTCTCCTTATTTTATCCATATTGCTCTTCTTTTTATCCTTTGAAGCTGCTCCTCCTTGGCCAAAAGTTATTCTCTTTTCAACTCCTTTTCCTTAACTTCCTTTAATTTTTCTTTTGTCAAAATGCCCAATTTATTTTTTTGATAGATCCTTTTTAGGAAACTTTCGACTTCTTTAAGTTGGTTTTGTTGATTTTCATTGTAATCCTTAGCCCAAGGTTTTGAAACATTCTTAATTTTATTGATATTTTCTACTAGCTGCTTCATATAAGATACATTAGGGTTTTCCTCCCGGTGATCCCAATAATACCCTATCATCTTTCGAAATTCATCCTCTAATAACCATGCTGGATTAACTTTAAAAGGGGTCACCGGTTTAATTTCAGGTTTTTAAATTTGTAGAAGAACTGGGAGATGGTCCGACAGACCCTTAACTTCAACCCATGTTCTAATTATTAAAGACCCAAAAATAAAATTTTCTGAGAGAAGATATATATCTAACCCTTTAGAGATGGCATAATCCCCAATTTTGTTGTTTCTCCACGTTGGTGTAAGCTTTGACAGTTGGATATCGACCATCTCCTTATATTCGAAGAAGTTAGCAAAGTATGATCTCAAATCGTCCCGACGTGATGAAATTCCCCAAATTTACTTTTCGGATAGGGTTAGATTCAGGTCCCTTCCTATAACAATGTTCCTTGTCTCCAACAGTCCTAAATTGAAGAAAGCTTCCCAAAACCATTTCTGGTATTGATATGGTCCATAAACATTGTACATTGCAAAGGAAATCCTAGAGGATTTCTCTTTAAGAACTATTTTCAACACCGTACTATGTTTTTCCTCCTGCATTTTCTCAAAGTCCTGGGTCCAAGCGGATATCATTCCCCCCAAATTTCCATCTGCACTTATGTATCCAAAATTCCATCCTTTCAGCCAGGCCTCCAACACTTCCTTAGCTTTTTCTCCCTCCATCATAGTTTCTTGAATGAATATGATCGTAAGTTTTAGACTGAGGACCATTATTTTGAGAGCCTTTATTTTGGGGGGGCTCCCCAACCCCATAGCATTGAAGGAGAGGACTAGAATCATGCAACCTTATCCTGGGCCTATCTTGCTCTAAGGGCCCTACCAATTGTTTCATTTTTTCCATTCTTCACTTCCACCTCAGCCTGGGATTTCGCTTTTCCTATTTGTGACTTTCTCCCTAATGTGACCTTGACCACTTTGTCGGATGCTAAACCTCTTAACGACACTTGGTCTCTATCAACCGCCCCCTTTGAATGTGCGTTGTATATTTTGTGTTTAATCCATGAAGGAGGCTCTTTTGGGGTTGCCATATTTTTACATGTGTCTTTCCTAACCGGTTTCATCTCCTTACACCCCACATGCATGACAAATGTTTCCTCCTGCACTGGGCTCGACGTGATTTTCATAGGGAACACCACGTTCCTTCCCATTTGTACGATATTTGTCTTCGAGGGAGATTGTTCATGACTTGCTATGGTAGATTTCATGGAAAGTTTAGGGTTCTTAGGACTTAGGCTTCCTTTGAGCTCTTGTATACTGTCCACCATCATGGTTTCCAGTTCCAGGTTTTTTACAAATTTTTTTGACCGCATCAAACTCTTCATAGAGGTCTATTCACCGCCACCTGATGTCATGGAAATGATAGGAGAATTAATTTCAGGGCTGAGAGACTTCTTACCCGAGGTAGCACATAATATTCCTTCTGATGAATTGGGTTCCTTCGCACCGTCACTTGACTGAGTTTCACATCTTCTCTTGTTCTGATCAGTTCATTTCATATTGTTCTTGGACTAATTATGCCTTTGTTCCAAAGTTGTGCAGTCTTTCACTTTATGGCCAACTTCTTTGTAGATGAAGCAGTAGAAACAAATTTTCCAATAGTCAAGCTTCTTCCACCATAGACTCTTGTGCATCTCCATGTGAATTTCTACATATAGACCATCGCGTAGGTCAACTTCAATCATAATTCTAATGCTCCTTCTATCCACCTTCTACTCCCATCCTTCCTCCAAGGCTATAAATTTTCCAATTTCTCCTCCTATATCTTCCAGTATTTCTTGTTGCCAGAACATCATTGGAAAACCAAGTAGAATATCCCATCACTTTCTATACATTTTTTGTTTCTCTATTGGCGTCAAAATTCACACTCTATTTCTTTAGGATTAACCCTTATGTCCCCCATTGCCAATTATTCTCTAGTAATGTCTGTCTATCTGTGTTTGTCATTAATTGCAATAGGATCCATCCCCTGGAAAATATATGGAACAAGGGGAGCTTCTACAGAAGAGGACTCCAGTGTTCTTCCATCCACCTATGAATAGCTGTCTCTCCAACTTATTTCCCACAGAATCTTCCTACCAGTGTAGACGCTAAATAATCATGGACCTCTGTTATCGAAACAACTCTTCCAACTATTAGTGTTGCTGCCTGTTTTTTGGCTTTGGCTCTTGAGCGATTTCTTTCTCTTTTATTGATAGAAATCATAATGCCACCTGCCTTCTTGCTTGAAAGGACGTGCCCAGTTCTTTTCGACGTGTGATCTCTCGTGTGAGCATCCGGCCCTGCTTGTTTTGGATTTGCCATAACTGAGAATATATGACTATGTCCTATTGGAGTAATTGATTCATAGTCTACTTCATCAATAATCATGGTCACAATCTTAAGACTTTAAAACTTTCAAAAATATTTCAAAAAACTTTAAAAATGAAGCCTTCGCTTTATCTTTTCATCTACATCTCACACTATTTGTCTCCCGAGTTGTTCTCCTGTCTGCAGAGCCCTTCACCCTTCAAAATATATATATATAAATCATCATAATAATATCATAAAATAATAATAATATAATAATATAATATTAATTAGTGAAAAGGTGTAACTCTTTATGAACAGTTGTGTTATACACCCTTTAAATAATTATATATACGGGAAAGTCTATCTAGTAAATCATCACTTATCTATTATCCATATATTTATCCATTTATGGAGTTTCTATCCTATTTACATTGGATTTTCTTATAGAACAAATAATATTTGTTCCATATGACTTCTTAACTACACGGCTCCTGTGGCAAAACAAATTATCAGATTCAAGGATATGTCCTTATAGGAGAAACTTCAGGATTCAAGGAAAATGCCATAGACATATCGTAGAAAGAGTGCTAGAAAATGGTCTTGGGCTATACGTCATGAGTCATGTAAGTATGAATATAATACAACAGATGCATGGTGAATCTTGTGCAATTTATCAAGTTGTGGAAGTCTATTCAATTTATCGATCTATCAAGTGGTTTATTTATCAAGCTGTAAATAATAAATGAGACCATGAAGCCAAAATATGTGACTACTACATACCTGACTACCTACCCATGGTCATTCGAATAGACCATCGGGATCAATGATAATAGAAACAATTTCCTTTAGTGTCTCATTTTCGGAGTAAGGAAACAAGTATCATGACTTTAATGAGTTTTTGCTTCGCATTGTTTGTATCTAGACGTTTGTGCCAATAACTAATTTTGTATAATGGTATACAATTTGACCTAGTCTATAATATTCAAATACATAACCTTTTTTCTTTCGTGCGTGGGAAACCTGGGTCAAACATTCTCCTTTGATAACCATCAACCCAATTGGAAAATCATTGCCCTCAGAGTCGCTTAATGAGACAATGAGGGTCTGCTTCCCATTGAAGTAGTGTGTCATCCAATAGTCAACGTGTCATTCATTGCCTCTCTAGGAAACCATTTCTTATATGTTCCCTGCATAAAATAAAGTGTAGACATAGGATGCATCTAACTAAACACAACTAGTCATCAAACATTTAAAATTTATCAACATATTAGTCGAACTTGGTTGTATGAGATCTGATATGTGGTCATAGTCATGTGAAATACTCAACTGGCCCTCCTCTAACTAGGATAATTCTGCAGTTATTTGTCGACCAATGGAAAGTGATACAGGATCCTAGCTGTCAAACCAATATTTGGATTCACAGTTGTCCCATTCACCACTGTTACATGGATAACAAAAACAAGAGAGCTTCCTTTTCCACATTTCAACAATAGCATTGTCTAACATTCTAACTAAATGGAATGCATGAGTTCCTTGGACAGTCTTGCACTCATATAGGCGTGATTGATCTACATCGACCACCTCCCAAATATATCTATGTAAATGTGCTTTTTGAGATGATTGGTATTCTTTCCTTCTAGATCCCTACCCCATCCCTGAATAACACCATGCAATAATGGTCTTTTCATCTCAGATGAGAGAAATAGTTGTGAATTTCATCTCTTGCCTATGTAATGTAGTCTTGATGCATGCACTTGCTCTGGATCATGTTCCCCTTTCTATGTTTGGTCTCAAAATAGTTCCAAATATGTGGCACCTTGTGCCTCTTATGGAGAATACACAACCATTGGAAAACACAAGAATTTTTGAATTTCCCTTCGCAACCATCAAACCAAATCCAATGTTATTCCATCTATATATTGTTATCCTCTAGGTGATTATAGAAAAATTAAAAGTTGTGTTGTACAAAGTCCAAGTCATGACACCTGTCATCACTTATGTAAAAGTGATACTACTTCAATATAACCCTTTTCCCTTCAGTACTATCTGCCCCATGTATATAGGTGATATGGTCCATTATGCTGACCTGGTCTGAGTGATAATATTGACTCTGAATCTCGTTCTATTGTCAAAGAGTGTAGTTTTCCACAAAATCGACCACTGATAATATAGTTCCAATAGGAAATGTATCCCTGTACGTTCTAAACTTCTTATCTTGCCAACGAGCCACATGTACATGCCTTACATACTGTTCTATCTTTTCAAAGAGTTCCTCCATGAAGTTGCAAACCAGTACCTAGTAGATCAACAATAAAGATGTACAGATCAATAGGTTGTTACATATATGAAGTATCAATACATGAAGAAAAAAATGCTATTTAGGAACTCGTTACTAACATGATAGGTGACCAATTGTATTTTTTTCTTTCATTCCCTCCACCAATATCATACATGACATATTTGAATGAATGCAAGTTCACTTCATGTCTCCCAAGTTCATGCTTATCAATGAAATGTATGCATTTTTCTGAAAATTCCATTCCACCACACCTTGGGCATGTCCCATCTACGCAAGGCCTTTAATAAAATGTGCAACCTTCTGTCCTTCTAGACAAAATGCTATGGATAAAGTCTGTAGATGATGTCAATGGAAATGTAGTTGAGCATTCCTGAACAAGAGTGTTATGAAATACACACAATATATCTATATCTATGTCATAATAATAGTCGTACTCGATGTGATAAAGACAACAACATGTGTTACGAGTTGCATTTATTTTAACATACCATGGTTTGGATTTATCAAAGGATCTTTGGCCCAAGTTAAGTTCATTATGCTCATGCCCAAATATCTCATATAATTTAGCTTGTGTCATGTCAAGAAAATTTTTAATGTGGGGCTCATGATCCCTTGAACCCCTTACCAATTTTAGTACATCTTTTTGGTTGGATGAAGGTCTAGTATTGGCATGCCAAAACTCCTACACCAGTCCCTTTACCGCATCAATGAGATTCATGTCAGAGTGTGGAAACCTTCCAATGAAGGACCAAACATTTCTTTGACCAGATTCAAGTTGTTCTCTTATAGAGAAATACCTACGGAGTGCTTTTATATCCAATCCTACAAGTTTGGATTTAGGCTTAAGAAGTTGAAGGGCCTTGTTTCTTTTGTTCATGATTGATTGTGACAACACACGACAAGCTTCATTGCAATCCTTTGAACGCGATTTCTTTCCAATAGTACTAAATGCATCTACTAAACTTCTGACAACATGAGATCTTGGTTCAAAAAAATTTATCATCTTTATCCTTAATTATTTCCTAACAAAGTTATAGACCTAGATTTTAACAATGATATAAATAATATACATTTATCTCCATCACATCTAGAATCAAAATAGTTGACAAGTATCTGTCGAGATTGATATGAAATACTGCGTTTAGACAACGTACCTTCAAGAAAACCAATGAGACTTTCATCAATCTGTATAATTTTTGGATTTCTTCAGCATGAAGTTGCTAATGGAGGTAGGAAGTTTGTAACTACACCATGTATCATATCACCCGCTCGGTCTAGCGTTTGAACATGAGCTTCATGTCCTTTCGTCTCTTCCTGTGGGTCGAACAGTGGAAATTGGAAATCCTCCTAGGTGGTCTCAACAACATTGTCTTATTCAAGCATACGTTCAGCATTCAACGTCTCTCTAGCTTTGTCACTTGTATACCCACATCCAATTAAATATACAAAGGTTTCAGGTGGCCTTGATGTGGACCTACGTTTTACTCATCGATCAGTTCCATCCAGTGCTCATTCTTCTACTGGTATGGAGAGAGAAGGCCCCTTGAGCGAATGATTTTGTATTTCTTGATGTGGATTGGTAGGAAGAACTATGGAATCCTTAACAACCAGAATTGGTTGAGTGTACATAGAGCGTCTTCAATTGGTCATGTTATTTCTTTTCTTTTCTCTAATTTCTTCAACGATCTCATTGAGTATCTTCTTCCTTTCTGATTTTCTTACTCGATTGCATGAGTTTGCCATCACCACAATGATCAATGATATATGGTGCTCCTTAATGGGAGATTACCCAAGCTTGGTTTCTTTCTTGCTCAGTTGTGTCTAGATACTCAAATTAAGGGGAATATTGGGATGAAGGTTTCCTTTTCTATCTCCTCAAATGCAATAGAAAAAAGGTGGATATGGTGAATGGTACTCTTCAATGGGAGAATCCCCAAGCTTGGTTTATTTATTTCTCAATTGTGTCTAGATACTCAAGTTAGGGAGGAGATTGGGAAGAATGTTTCATTTTCTAGCTCCTCAATTGCAAGAAAAACAATGGTAGAGATGCTTTATGGTGCTCCTCAATGGGAGATTCCACAAGCTTGATTTATTTCTTGATCAATTGTATCTACATACTCCACCACAATGACCAAGTTAATGTTTCCTTTGCTAGCTCCTCAATTACAAGAAAAACAATGGTGGAAATGCTCTATGATGCTCCTCAATGGGAGATTCCCCAAGCTTAGTTTCTTTCTTTCTCAATTAATTCTTTATTTCTTGCTCCTCAATGTATACCATGCTCCAAGCAATACTTAGACACTTGTGATGGAGATGCTTGATGTCCAAAAAAAAATGGTGTGATAATATGGTGAAGAAGAGAATGAACGCACTATCTCCAACCTGAAATTGCGCGCAGACTGTAAAACTTGTGTGAAATATGATAGAGTGTTTCTCAGACAGGGACTGATGTTGTTTAAACTAAGACAAAATGTGCACTCGTTATTGTTAACAAAAAATGGGGCGCATTTTAACCACATAAAACGAGTGTGCATTTTCCTCGAATAGTGTTTAGGAGCATTTAAGAAGGTAGTTCCACAGCTAAGGGATCATTCTATGTTTAGGGGGAATGAAAAAGCACTCCCTAAGTTTTAGCTCCTTAACACGCCCCTCTCTTTAATCTAACTATATTGTTTTAAAACTCAAGCGATGTGTGTGTGTGTGAAAGAGGTAGAGTAGGGTGTGTTAGTGGTAAGGGGAGACATAGGGATGTGTGTGTGTGTGTCAGAGAGATAGGTTAGCAGGTATTAGTGGTAGGGGGAGACATAGGAATCTCTATGTGTGTGTGTTAGAGGGAGATACAAAGATAGAGTGGGGGGGGGGTTCCTTAGTGGTATGGGTTGACCTATGGATGTGTGTGTATGTGTGTGTGTGAGAGAGAGAGAAAGGGGTGTGTTAGGAGTTTAGGAGTGGGGGAGTTAGATTAATGTGGGTGTGTCTAGGTGTTGTAGAGGGGATGTAATAGGGGGCTGGGGGTTAGAGGTAGTTGGATTGGTTGGGGAGTGATATAAGGGACGGAGTGTTAGTGGTAAGGGGAGTGGTAAAGGGAGACCTGTGGATGTGACATGTGGATGAGTGTGGGGGTGTGTAGGTGTTGTAGGTTATAGGTTAGGGGGTGTTAGTGGTAAGGGGATACATAGGGATGTGTGACAGTGTGGGAGAGAGAGACAAATATAGAGTGGAGGTGGGGGTCCTTATTGGCATGGGGTGACCTGTGGATGTGTGTGTGTGCGAGAGAGAGGAAGGGGTGTGTTAGGAGTTTAGGAATGGGGGGTTATATTAATGTGGGGATGTCTAGGTGTTGTAGAGAGGATGTAATAGGCGTGTGGGGGTTAGAGTTAGTTGGATTGGTTGGGGAGTGATATAGGGGAGGGGGTGTTAGTGGTAAGGGGATGCTTGTGGATGTGTGTGGGGGTGTCTAGG
>LPNX011134870.1:21042-60096 GCA_001517045.1 Pseudotsuga menziesii
TTGCAGCTGCATTGGGCTCTGCTTCTATTGCCATAGTCACCCTGTAGAGGCATTTCGCTCTCAACAAGATCTCCATCTCTGCTTTCCATTCAAAAAAGTTGAAAGGAGTCAAGATAGTTTTCTGTGAATCCATAGCTTTAGAAAATATGTCCCGGCTGTCAGTAGAAGGCTCCCAGTCTTGATGTTAAACTTGCAAAACAATTTTTGAATGAGAGTAACAACCTACAATGGCTCTGATACCATGTAGAAATTCTGACCAGCAATAGATTAATTTCACTCACAACAAATTACAATTGATCATGCAAAATTGTCAACAATGGAGACTGAAAATGGAGCTGTAACACAAAATTGTATTAACTCAGTGTACAATAGCCAACCCTGTAATAACATAGGTTGCTGTATATATAGAATATATCAATAGGTCGAATGCATAAGGAGGCATCCAAAACTAGCATAAAGCAGGCTTACCCAAAATAGGCAAATCCCCCATAGGTGTAAAAAGTTGATCCCAAATCTGTCATGAGGCTCACGAATTGGCAAGTTCGCATGGGCAAGATAATGAGTGGTGGAATGGCAGCTCATACATGCTTTTGCATGGAGGAAAGAGTGGAGGATGAAAGGGCAAGAAAACAAGTTCACCTCACCTAGTCTTGCTTTCCTGTGTGCCTTAAAACACTGAAAAAGTAGTCAATAAAGTAGAAAAAGTAGAAGGGCACCTAGGAGGCCAGGAATAAAGCAGATTTGATTCCTAAGTCTTTCCCAAGCGCTACATGAGTCAAAGATGGCAAGTTTGACCTCTATGGATAGGCAATTAGCAACTTGCACATGGTGGGACTCATGGACTAGGCAAATAAGAAAAAAATAAATGAATTAATGTCTAAGTGGGTAATACTATGGGTTGATTATTCTAACAGTTACAGTATGCTGCAGAGCTCCATTTTTTATGAAATTTTAGAAACTGATATGGTTTTTCTTGCAGATTCGAAATATGTAACTAGAATATATAATTTTCCTATTTTTTTCCTATTTATCTTCTATCATCACTCCTCAACTCAAAAAACAAACTATTAGTGTTTCGTCCATATCTTTATCGTTTCTCAACCCTTTTGAAAACAAACTATATGGTGCAATAAAGAACACCAAACTCTACATGCTATAAAAAACACATTTCCAAAATAATTGAACTAAGACATTCAAATGTTGCACCCACAATTGGCATACCATTTTTTAGTTTTGATCGCTTACATAATCAAGAAAAAAATTAAAAATATTATTTTTATTATTGTAAAAATAGTCGTGCACTAGTACTATATGTTCTCTATATGTCTACTAGTTTTCGTAAGTTTATTCCATCATTTAGTCACTCAAAGGATGCACCCACAAAAACATACACCTTATCAATTGTCCCAAAAATAAATAAATAAAGTCTGTGTTTAAAAAGATCTAACTTTATATAGTTAAGAGCATTATTTATATAAAAAATTATATATTTGGAAATGCCATTCAATTTCCTACATTTTTTCTTTTTTACTCATCGCAAGATTCATTGTGTAACTGTCTCAAAATATCCATGTAAGTTGATGGATTCCTGTTTTTTCAGTTTTCTATTGCATCTAACACATCAAAAGAGACCCTCATTAGCTTTCACACACCCTATGTAAGAGCTATTTTCCACCCAATCGTAGGAACTCCATCCAACATATACTCTTTTTGTTGCGAGGTCACCCCTAATCCATGTTATGAGGCCACTAGGGTGAAGGAAATACCTACAAGATTCTCTCTCTCATACCACAACCTGATCTTCTCTCCATGCTTATACAAATGCTCACACAAATCTATATAGGGATCTCACTCATCTCTCATAGTCTTGTATTCGACAACAATTTCCCCACAAAACACCCTTCTAGGATTAGGAATCCCCTTCACTGATCCACAGCTCTCTTGGGTGGTCCATCTTGCTCAATGCTTCCAGTGTGTGCATTGAAAAAGAACAGGTTGCTAAATGTTATTGGAGAACCATCTGTAGCCTCAATTTGTGGATTCTCAAGCATCTACGTGCAACATATATCAATGGAAAATGGTCCTTATCTTGGGAAACCTAGCTGCTTGTTAAGTTTTTAATGCTTATATTAGATCTTAAAACATTTAGCATCATAACAGCTTAACCATAAGCCAAAATATTGCTGAAAGATAAAAAAGAAAATCCACACAAAAGAACACAAATATTTTTCCTGGGAAAACCCTAACGGGAAAAACCTAGCAAAATCTTCCTCAATATAGATTCCCCAAAAGATAAAAAGGTAAAACCCAAAACTGGTCCTCCTCCTTGTCCCACTATAGCTCTTTTTATCTTTTATGCGCTACACAAGTGAGTGTGAGTGTGTTCAAATGAGAAGCACCTCACCTCTATTTATACTCTTTCGTTCACTTCGCATTTAACCTAGTTATGTAGGATCAAGTAAACTTCACTCATTTATGTAGGATAAAGCAACCGCAACTAGATTAACATAATATAATAACATATTCTAGAGGGTACTAATGAGCCGAATTACAATGAAGGTGACTCCCTCATGCCTATTATTAATTCTCCTAATTAGGAACATCGAGGTACAAAGAAATACAAATTATTCTCTCTATAGAAACATCTGGGATCAATAAAATATATAGAGAGTATTCTTCGAAGTTACAATAATTCAACACTCCCCCTTAACAAGAAGGGTATTCTACAACAACAGTAGGAGAGAGAGAACATCATCAACATCATCAAGGTGACATATCTATAAATCATTGGAATATTTTTCAACATCTTTGGCACATGGTCTTGATCTTTAATTTCAGCAGCAACATTTTTCTGACAACATCATCATCATCATTTTGGTATTTAGCAACATCATCATCAATAGTACTTTGACCTTTCAATCAGCAACATCATCATCGGACTCTGATCTTCTAATCAATAACATCATCATTAGCAACAATCTGAGTAGCATCATCATCACACTCTGATATTTCGATCAACAATATCATCATCATCATCAATCTGAGCAACATCATAATCACACTCTGATCTTTTGATAAGAAACATCATCATCATCGGCAATATGAGCAACATCATCATCACACTCTGATCTTTCGATCAGCAACATCATCATCTTCATCAATAACCTGCAATCCACAATACAAAGACAAAAGTCTTCAGATCACTTTTGGAATTAAGTCTAGGGATGATACAATCCCACCACATTTTTGACAACCGAAGTCACCAGATACAATTACGAGATAATCACTCCCTATCACTTTAATACTAAGTCCAAGGATGATGCAATCATACCACGTTCTCAATTACCAAAGTCACCGAATCTATTCTGAACAAAAGCTCAAGGATGATACAATCCTACCACATTCTTGAGTACCAATCACCGGATCCATTCTGAACAAACGTTCAAGGATGATACAATCATACCATGTTCTTGAGTATTGAAGTCACCGGACCAATTCTGAACAAAAGTTCAATGATGATACAATCCTACAATGTTCTCGAGTACCAAAGTCACCGGATCCATTCTGAACAAAATTTCAAGGATGATACAATCCCACTACATTCACAAGGACCTGAAACCACCAGATCTATTTTAGACAAATTTCCTGGGATGATACAATCCCTCTTCATTCTAAAGGACCAAATTCATTGGATCACTTTAGGACAAATGTCCAGGGATGATACAATCCCACTGCTACATCATTTCTCCCCCTTTCAAGGAAGGTCTTTCCAAACAACACCAAGCTTGTCTTGAAAGTGTTTGAACTTTACTCGAGACAAAGGATTCGTCAACACATCAATGTTGAATCACCATCTTGTAACATGATCATTTGAACCATCATCATTTGCATCTTCAGTATGTGAATACTAAACTATCATCATCTGTATCTCCAATATGTGAATATTGAACTATCATCATCTGTATCTCTAGTATGTGAATACTGAACTATCATCCTCTGTATCTCTAGTATGTGACTACTGAAATCATCGTTATCGATATCTTCAGTATAGAAATACTGAAAGAATCATCTGCATCTACAGTATGTAAATACTAAAAAATCATCTATATCTTCAGTATGGGAATACTAAAACATCATCATCTGTATCTTATCTCGTATGTAGAAATATTGGATTTGTATGTGCTTCGATGGAACACAGAGTTCTCTGTCATCTCAACTCTGGTTATCACATAGAATCACTGTAGTATCCATCTCCAGGTCAAAGAGACCTGACATCAGCTTTCGAAGCCATATGGCTTCACAACTTGCAGAGCAAGCTGCTATGTATTCTACTTCGGCTGTGATAAGAGAAATACTGGATTGTTTCTTGCTAAACCATGAAATCATAGCAGATCCCAAACAAAAGCATGCACATGGTGTGCTTTTTTTGTCTGTGACACTTTCAGCCCAATCTGCATCTATATAGCCATACAATCTATAATCATGGTTTCCATCATAGTATAGACCAAAGTCTATAGTCCCTTTCAGATATCTCATGAAATGTTTTGTAGCTATCAAGTGAACACGTATAGGTTGAACTAGATACTGATTCAAGGTGTTCACAGCACAACAAATGTCTGGTCTGGTATTTGTTAGATGCATCAACATCCCAATAATCTGTCTCTATTGAGTCACATCCACTAACTCTGATGAGTCATAAGCTAACAGCTTCAGGTTGGAATCCATGGGTGTGTCAATGGCTTTACATTCCAAAATATCAAATATTTTCAAAATTTTCACTGCATACTTTTTTACGGAGGAAATAAATCACCAATCCAATATCATTTCATCTTGAATTCTTCAACTATATTCTTCTTGCAATATGTTATATGTTTCTCATTCCCTGTCAGAAACAGGTCATCCATATATAGTAATAGTATGATAGGTTCATCTTTTATAACTTTGAAGTAAAGGTTAGGATCGACCTTACTCTTGGTAAAGTCCAAGCTCGTCAAGAAACTATCTATCCTTCCATACCAACCTCTAGGAGCTTGCTTCAGGTTGTACAGGGCCTTCTTGAACTTGCATCGTGAGTATGTCTATATTCAACTTCAAATCCTTGTGGTTGTTTGATGTAAACCTCTTCCTCAGTCGTAGCATTCAGGAAGGTTGTCTTTACACACATCTGGTGTAGATCCCACTTCATCATAGAATCAGGTGCCATGATAGTTTTGATGGAAGTGTACCTTGCTTCCTGGAGCAAGTGTCTCTTCATAGTCAATTCCCTCTCTCTAAGAGAATCCTCTAGCCATAAATATTTCCTTCTATCAACAACATCTTTTGTCTTGCAAGTCTAGTTGGAAGACACCACTCTCATTCTTTCCAGTTTGGTTATTATATCCCAAACATCATTTTGGTATTTTTCCATCATTCTGTTAGGTCATCAACATATGCTAGTCTTTTGCATTCAACCTTGAAGGTTTGAATCCACTTTACTCTTGGTAAAGTATTGGTCTATCAGTAAGTTTCCCATCATGTTGTACCATGTCGAACTTAGAGGTCTTCTGTAGTCACTCCCCCTGAAGCAAAGCATAATATTCCCTCTTCATTCTTTATTGGAGTGACAGGTAGCATTCTCTACTACAATGTATCTATATCGGTTTACCAAGATCCATTTATCTTGAATTTTTTTGAAAAGTTCCTCATGCACCCATCTGTGAGCTTGTTGTGTTCAATAGGTTTCCATCTTCAATCTTGTATCAAAGGATAAAATATTCATCACTCTAGGTCATTTTTCTAGCTCTTGGATGTGCTTTTCTATGGGTGCCTTCTCATCTCGTACAAATCATATTTTGTACAGGTGGTTCTTTGCTCGATATGTACCTCTACTGGAGAAGTGTGTCTGGTCAATAGAGTATATCATGACATAGTCTATTCTTTCTAAGGAAAACTACGAACGTTTCTTTGTAAATTTGTTCTTGTAAATTCATATGGAAGACACTACGAACTTCCCTTGAGGTCTTGAAACCATATTGTAGACATCATTCCCCATGATCAACTGTTACTCTTTCATCATTGCTTCTTTCATAGCTGGAAAGGTTAGCATCAATGATGTCACCCAACTGTGTTACACAACTGGAGTGTGTCTGAGGCCTCTTAGAATTCTCGCCATACTTTTATTCATCTTAAGTTATCTCTCATACCCAAGGTATTCATATTTCGAGGTGGATCTACCGCTCTCGGAAGCTCTTTCTTCCATCATGGTGTCTCTAAAACTGGGAGCTTTAGATTCATGTTTATTGGAGTGAATCTTGAATTTTCATCACTTGTTCTTCAGAACAAGGCTCATCCTTCTTTTCTTGTAGACGGTTGTACAGGACCTTTCCTACAAGTAAAATGCACCAATTGCATGGTTAGAACCATTTTATAGAACACATGCTTAATGACAACATTCATCCATATCTCACGGAAACTTTCTAGATTCCTTCCATCTCTACCATGATATCATTGAGATTGTGCACTAATCCAATATGTCAGCAAAGAGGTTTCATTCTAGATAAGTAGCAATGGATATTTGTATAGCACCATGAGATACTTACCCATCACATGCATATTAGTAGTATACTATCATTAATCCAAACATTCTATTATGCATAACACATCAACTGAATATAAAACAATATCATGAAATGACAATTGAATACCTATCTTTTATTCGTTTCATGGGTAGACTCCTTCTTTATTCTTGTACTTTATCATCTTCTTCATGCATGACATCATCATTTCTTATCCAAATGTTAAGATGCATAAGGTTCTTCAAGAATTGAGTGTTATATTTTTATCATTTAAGTAATATGATCTTAGGATCTTATATGAGAGAATAACATGCACAACAATAAACACAAGAGACATGAGACACAAATAATTTTCCTCAGGGAAACCACAAAGGAGAAAATGCTGCAACTTCTTCAGAGATAGAATGAGCACCAATGGCAACAGTAAAACCCAAAGACATAAAAGATTATCTCCAACAGCTATTATCAATCTCAAACATGAGAGAGCTTCTCCTCTCTCACTCATGCACCCCAGTGAGTGAGTGTGTGTGTTATGTGAAGAAATGAGGAGAGCCTTACTTCTATTTATATTCTTCCATTCACTATATGTCCACTCCATCAAGTCAGCCTCACTTAACAATTACTTACCACGGCCGATATCTCTAGGAGAGTCTAATAACCCTAGTACCCTATGATTGTGGAAAATTTTCCCTCCGATCAACAAGGAGGGTCAACCTTGACTCAATTACATTATAGATACTTCCTGGAATAAACATCTAGGTATAATACAGAATATATACAAGTGAATACATTTCATAGTTACAAATATATCAGCACTCCCTCTTAACTAGGAAGGTATTATCTTGACACAATTTATCAACACAGGTCTTCTTCTCTGTATCATCTGGATCATCATCAAGTCGTATTCAAGTCATCTTCATCTTCAAGTCATCTTCATCATCAAGTCATATTCATTTTCAAGACATTTTTATCAATTATGGGTCATCACTGGATTTGGATCATCACTAGATATGGAGCATCACTTAATCATCATCAAGTCTAGATCATCACTGTCATTAATGCTTCCGCTATGTCAATCAAATGGTTCTATCTCTTCATTCTCTAATCACATGAAGTTCTACAAAGCCATCCCTTTTTTGTGCTGGTTGTAGTCCTATCCTCCAGGTAGGTCTTCATCTTATTTAGCACTTATATCTGACCATGAGAGGAACACATCCAAGAACCATGTCAGAATGACCCACTTAGCACTTACATCTTTAATTCTCAAAGAATGGCTCTCATCTCTAGGTTGAGTGTTAGTCCAAGACTGAAACAAATTCCTAGTAACTAACCAGGTGCCTCCATTCTCCCAAAAATGGCCTCTCATCACTAAGTTGAGCTTTAGTCCCAGACTGAATCAATTTCATGGTAATTGACCAGGTGCCTCCATTCTCCCAGAGAATGGATTCTATAGGTATTCATCATCTTTTGCCATACAGTGGAATCCTCAAGATTGATTACATGCACCAACAAAACCTTGAAAGAGTGTCCTAGCACATACTATAGGATCTCCAAGGATCTTTTACATGTGACCATCACAAAACCTCAAAAGAGGCTCAGAATATAGGATCTCCTAGGATATTTTCTATGTGACTACAACCACAAAACCTCGAAAGAGCATCCTAGCATAGACTATAGGATCTCCCAGGATATTTTCTATGTGGTCAAGAA
Organism: Pseudotsuga menziesii; assembly: GCA_001517045.1. NCBI lineage: Eukaryota > Viridiplantae > Streptophyta > Pinopsida > Pinales > Pinaceae > Pseudotsuga > Pseudotsuga menziesii. Next base: position 29,307 of record LPNX011134870.1, read on the forward strand.
AAACCTTAAAAGAGTGTCTTGCAACCTGCAAGAACTCTAAATAGCATCCCAAGACTTTTACGAGCACATAGCTCAACCTATCGGATCTCCAAGGATGATTGCATGTCTCCAGTGGAGAAACCTTGAAATAGCATCCTAGCATAAACTATAGGATCTCCCAGGATATTTTCTATGATACCTATAGCAAAACCTCGAAAAATAATCCTAGCACAAACTATAGGATCTCCCAGGATATTTTCTATGCTGCCTGCACAACCTGTAGCAAAACCTTGAAAGAGCATCTGAGCACAGACTATTGGATCTCTTAGGATATTTTACATGATATCTATACAATCTATCCATAAGGTATCATCATTATACTCATCACAGCATCATCTTGATGCATATCATCATCATATGATTATCCTGATCATCACCATAGCAAAAACGGAAGCATCATCCCGATGCTCATCATACAATGGTTACATCAATAGCCATGGGAAGGATCCTCCTACCATGCTTGGAATGGATCCTGCAAATGTGTCCAATCACTTCTTCCTCAAAGTATACTCTATCTTAAGAACACCAAGCCTCTCTCTGAAGTACTCAAACTTCACCCTGGCTAGTGGTTTGGTCAACACATATGTTATCCTCTCATCCGTCGCAACATATTGGAGCTTCACTGCTCCTCTCTGCACCATATCCCTGATATAGTGATATTTGATCTTGATGTGCTTTGACCTATCGTGGAACACTGGGTTCTCATACAACTTCACAAAACTCTTGTTGTCACAAAAGATACAGGTAGCATCCAATGGGATTTCAAATAACTCAGAAAGTAGCCTCTTGAGCCATACTGCCTCACAACTAGCCGAACAAGCTATGACATATGTTGCTTCAGCTATACTCAGTGCTATGTAGGATTTCTTCCTACTAAACCAAGAGATCACACCTGATCCCATACTAAAGCAACACCCCAAGGTTCTCTTCCTATCAATGGCACTTCCTGCCCAATACAAATCAACATAACCCTCTAGGTTAAACTTTTGATTCACATCCTACTTGAACCCATAATCAATCGTACCCTTCAGGTACCTCAGAATATGCTTTACACCAATTAGGTGAACATGTTTAGGATCTGTCAGAAATTGTCTCAAGGTGTTCACCGCAAATAAAATATCTAGTCTCATGTTTGTCAGGTACATCAAGGACCCAATCATCTGATGATACATTGTGGCATCAACCGACTCTGATGAAGCAACACTCAATAGCTTCAGGTTCAATGCCATAGGTGTGGTCATGGCCTTGTATTCCATCATTATAAACCTTTTCAAGATCTCTACTACATACTTCCCTTGTCCCAAGGAGATTCCATTCACATTCTGCCACACCTCCATGCCTCGGAAGTAGTGCATCATATCCAAGTCCTTAAGTTTTGAACTTGGTAGAAAGTATCCTTCTGGAAAATTTAATGAGTTCCTCTTTTGTTGGAATAATCAACCCATAGTTTACCCATTTAGACATTAATTTAATTATTTATGTCTTATTAGCCTAGTTCATGTGTCCCACCTTGTGCAAGTTGTCTTTTACCTATCCATAGTGGTCAAACTTGCCTCATTTGACTCATGTAGCACATGGGAAAGCCCAAATAATCAAATCTTCTTTATTCCTGGCCTCCTAGGCGCCCTTCTTCTTTTTCTGCTTTATTCCCTGCTTTTTCAGTGTTTTAAGGCAAATAGAAAAGCTAGACTAGCTGAGGTGAACTAGTTTTTTGTCCTCTTCATCCTCCACTCTTTTCTCCATGCAAAATCATGTATGAGCTGACATTCCATGACTCTTTATCTTTCCTAAGCCATTTTGCTAATTCGTGAGCTCCATGACAGATTTGGGATCAGCTTTTTACACGTATGGGGGATTTGCTTATTTTTAGTAAGCCTGCTTTATTCTAGATTCAAATTGCTCCTCATGCATTCGAATCCCTGATGTATGTTATTTATTCAGCAACCTATGTTATTACAGGGTTGGCTATTGTACACTGATTTAATATAGTTTAGTGTTCAACTCCAATTTTCAGTCTCTTTGTGAGTGATTTTGCATGATCAATTGTTAATTGTTGTGAGTAAAATTAATCTATCACCTGGTTCAATTTCCACATGGTATCAAAGCCATTGTAGATAGTTTCTCTCCTTCAAAAATTGTTTTGCAGGTTCGACATCAGTGACTATGAAGCTTCTACTGACAGCCGGGAAAGATTTTCTAAGCTATGGATCAATCACAGAAAACTATCTTGACTCCCTTCAATTTATTTGAATGGAAAGCAGAGATGGAGATACTGTTGAGAGAGAAATGACTCTACAAGGTGACTATGGCAACAGAAACAGATCCCAATGCAGCTGCAGAGAAGATAAAATGGCACAACAGGAGGGATGAGGCTTATGGCCTCCTGTGTCTGAGTATTTCTAGAGACCTCCTTTTCTATCTCGATGGATTGACATCACCGAATGAAGTATGGGAGAATATTGCTGATATTTTTGGAAAGATAGATGAGATGAGGGGACATCAAATCAAAAATAAGCTGATTTCTTTGAGTCCAAATAGCTTTGAATCCCTACAGCTATATTTCTCCAAGTTCAAAGAAATAGTTTTGCAGCTGAAACAGTGTGGGATCGAAAAGAAAGATGATCAGCTTGTACTGGCCATCCTCTCGAAGCTAGGCCCTGACTATTCAGTGTTTGTTTCAACCTTCTATGCCACAAAACTGACAGCTCGAACCTGGAAGATGCCTAGCCTTGTAGATTTCATGGAATCTCTCACACAAGAACAGGACAAGCTGGTGATGATGGGCACCATCAAACCATCCAAAGATCAAGCTTTGATTGCTGGAGATTCGAAGGTGGATTTAAAAGGAAAAAAGAAAGCTAAAAAGGTACCTGAGAAAAAGAGAGACAAGAAACAGCCTCTGAAGGATCCACAAGGTCCCAAGAAGAACTACCAGAAGAAGAAAAACAAAGGTGAAATGAACAAGTGCGCATACTGCAATAAGGGAAATCACTCTGAAAGCTCTTGTATGAAAAAACAAATTGATATGCTGACCCAACTCCTGGAGAAGAATGGCATCTCCCTTCCAGAAATCTCAAAGAAGAGAGAAGGAGGATCAAGTTCAGATGACAGAGAGAGAGTTCATGCATTGGTTGCTGGCACATCAAGCTCACCCAGTTTTATCATTGATTCTGGAGCTTCAAGACACATGGTTTCGACTAAGGAGGCCTTCTCCTCACTGGACAAGTCAAAAGGACCATCTATAGTACTGGGAGATGACTCTCTCACTGAAAGTTTAGGCAAAGGAAGGATAGATCTTGATCATGGTCAGTTCAGCAATGTGCTGTATGTTCCTGGTCTCGCCTCCAACCTCCTATCAGTGTACCAGATGACCCACACTGGGTCTCCTAAGAAATTCATATTCTCCCCCGATGAATTTGAGATCACAGAGATATCAACTCGTAGATTCATTGCAAAAGGAGTTGCGAATCATGCTCAAAAGGTATACATGTTCTCACACTTCCTACCTTAATCAAATCCCTCTGCTCTTCTGATTCATGCTAATGAAGCAAGAAAGCTTTGGCATGAAATATTTGGCCACCTAAAATACAAATATATTTCTGATCTTAGTGAAAAAGAGATGGTCATAGGGTTTCCCAAGATAAAATTTTCCAAAGGAGTCTGCCAAGGTTGTATCCTAGGAAAACACCCAGAGCACAAATTTGAAAGAGATAGTCATGAGAGAACCTCTGCACCCCTCGAGCTGATCCACAGTGATGTTTCTGGCCCATTCCCTCATATGTCCATGATGACTTTTCTAGGTATTGCTGGGTTCACTTCCTGAAACACAAGTCTGAAGTTTTTGGCCTATTCAAAGTCTTTAAGGCTTTGGTTGAAAACCAGTCTGGAAGGAAACTCAAAGCCCTCATATCTGACAATGGTGGTGAGTATGTCAAGTCTGATTTTATTAATTATTGTGTAGATTCAGGTATTTAGATGCATCATTCTATCCCTTACACACCACAGAAAAATGGTGTTGCTGAGAGGAAGAACAGATCACTGAAGGAGATGGCAACATGCATGATGGAGGCCAAAAATTTGCCACCAAAGTACTGGGCCGAAGATATCAACTGTGCAGCCTATATTCATAATAGTGTGCCTCACAAACATCTTGATGGCATGACTCCCTTCGAAGCATGGAGTGGGCACAAGCCAGATGTGACCCATTTCAGGATTTTTGGCTCAAAGGCTTGGGCTAGAATTCCAACAGAGAAGAGGAAGGCTTTGCGGCCCCAAAGCCAAGAGTGTCTTTTTTTTGGATACTCTGAAGATTCAAAAGGGTAAAAACTAATAAATTTGAGCAAAAATAAAGCCTTCATCAAAAGGTGTGTTCAGTTTGAAGAAGAACCCCTTGCAACAGTGGAAGTTGGTGAAGCCTCTTCACCACCTGAACCTCAAGAAGTAAGTAAAGAGTTTGTTGAACATGATGATTCTGATTTTTCTGATGGTGATGAGTTTATTGCAAACCCTAACATCCCTAAAAGGCCAAAATGGGTTTCCAAGACAATACATGCAGCAGGAGAGCTAGCTGGGGATCCCAATGACCCAAGGAGGACTAGATCTCAGTTTGAGAGTGGTCTGTGCATGAAGGATCCTATGTTTGCTGAAAAATGCTATTTGATGGTGGAGTCTGATCCTAAAAAATATGAATAAGTAGCAAGATATCCAAGATGGCAAACAGCCATGAAGGAGGAGTTCATCTCACTCCAGAAGAGCAACACATGGGAGCTAGTGGATCTTCCCCCAGAGAAAACTAGTACAGTGTAAGTGGGTCTATAAGACCAAATTTGCTGCTGATGGTTCACCACTTAAGTACAAGGCCATATTGGTATCCAAGGGCTACTCATAGGTTCATGGCATAGATTACAATGAGACTTTTTCCCCAGTGGCAAAGATGGATTCCATCAGGCTAGCTCTAGCCATTGCAGCCTCAAGGCAATGGGAGGTACATCACATGGATGTAAAATGTGCCTTCCTGAATGGATATCTCACTGAAGAGATATATATGCAGCAGCCTCAAGTTTTTTCTACTAACCCTTCTCTTGTGTGCAGGTTGAGAAAGTCATTGTATGGGCTAAAGCAAGCCCCCAGGGCTTGGTATGCCAAGATCGATAGCTTCTTGCTATCACTGAATTTTGTTCAGTGCAAATCAGATCCAAATGTCTATTTGAAGTTATTTAATGGTTCATTAATGATCATTGTGTTATATTTTTATGATATCCTCATTACAGGAAGCTCAAAGGCTGAGATTGATTCCTTAAAAGGAGCTATGAACCAAGCCTTCTCCATGACAGATTTGGGGCTCTTAAATCAATTTTTGGGGCTTGAGATTTCTCAAACCAAATCTGGAATCAAGGTGCACCAGTCCAAATATGCCTTGTACTTGCTGAAAAAATTCAAAATGAAGGATTGCAAAGCAAGCAAAACTCCTTTCCTTTCAGGAGTGAAGATGGAAGAAGCTGATTCTTCACCGATGGTAAACAATACAATGTATAGGCAATTGATTGGATGTTTGTTGTATCTGACACATAATAGACCTGATATTTGTTATGTAGTAAGCGTGGCTTCTAGATTCATGGATCAGCCTCAAGAGATCCATTAGAAAGAAGCCAAAAGGATCCTTAACTTTGTTCAGGGAACAAGGACACATGGGATCTTCTATAAAGCAAAATCTGATCTTGATTTGATTGGATTTACTGACAGTGATTGGGAAGGTGATAGCACAGATAGAAAGTCTACATTAGGATATGTGTTCATGCTTGTAGAAGGGCCAATCAGCTGGTCAAGCAAGAAACAGAGCGCCATTGCACTCTCATCTACAGAAGCAGAGTACAGAGGAGTTGTTAATGCAGCAACTCAATGCTTATGGTTGCAGGGTTTACTTGGAGAGTGTGTCTTCGAACCAGAGTACTCAAATACCATATAATATGATAACCAGAGTACCATTCGAATCTACAAAGATCCATTTCAGAAGCAGAGAACCAGACACATTGAGATCCATATGCACTACATCAGAGAACTTGTGCATGATGGCACGACTCACCTACTCTTCTGCTCATCTTCAGAACAAGTAGCTGATATCTTCACCAAATAATTTTGTGAGAAGACCTTCAGCAATCTCAAATCACTGCTGGGGATTATTGATCATTCTGTGAAAGCATGAGTGAAGACAAGATTCCAAAATTTTGTTTTACAGTCCATGTTTAAGGGAGGATTTTCCCAAGTTGGTTTTGCCTCTTTCCTTGCTTAAATGGACATGCAGTATGTAAAGGGTGACTAAGCCTTGTTGCTAGGCCCTATAATTTTCTGATATATTACTCATAAGTTAGGCTTAAGGGGGGGTGTTAGAATAATCAACCCATAGTTTACCCATTTAGACATTAATTTAATTATTTCTGTCTTATTAGCCTAGTTCATGTGTCCCACCTTGTGCAAGTTGTATTTTACCTATCCATAGTGGTCAAAAATGCCTCATTTGACTCATGTAGCACATGGGAAATCCCAAGGAATCAAATCTACTTTATTCTTCGCCTCCTAGGCACCCTTCTGCTTTTTCTGCTTTATTCCCTGCTTTTTCAGTGTTTTAAGGCAAATAGAAAAGCTAGACTAGGTGAGGTGAACTAGTTTTTTGTCCTCTTCATCCTCCACTCTTTTCTCCATGCAAAAGCATGTATGAGATTCCATTCCACCACTCTTTATCTTTCCTAAGCCATTTTTCTAATTCGTGAGCTCCATGACAAATTTGGGATCAGCTTTTTACACCTATGGGGGGTTTGCTTATTTTTAGTAAGCCTGCTTTATGCTAGATTTGAATTGCTCCTCATGCATTCGAATCCCTGATGTAAGTTATTTATTCAGCAACCTATGTTATTATAGGGTTGGCTATTGTACACTGATTTAATACAGTTTAGTGTTCAGCTCCAATTTTCAATCTCTTTGTGAGTGATTTTGCATGATCAATTTTTAATTGTTGTGAGTAAAATTAATCTATCACCTGGTTCATTTTCCACACTTTTCTGTTAGGAATAATTCATCAACATGTAACAAGAGCATCACTTGTCTTCCACCTTCAACCTTGAAGCAAAGGTTGGAATTTGCTTTACTTTCAGTAAATACTAGAGACATCAGTAAGTTGTCCATCCTTTCATACTATGTCAAACCTCAATATCTTCTACAGTCACTTCCTTTGAAGCGGAGCATCATTTTCCCTCTTCCTTTCGTACTCTATGCATTGAAACATTCTGTAGCAGAGTGACAAGTAGCTTCCTCTCAGTACTAATATTCTAGGTATGATAAGTAGCTTCCTCTGCTACTAATATTATATGTTTCCATCTAGGATCACTGGATACCAAGATCCTCTATCTTGAACCTTTTCAAAACTCTTCTTGCACCCATCTGTGATGTTTTCATCCTCTATAGAATTTCATCTTCAACCTTGAAGAAAAGGTTAAAATATTCATCCCTCTAGGTGATCTTCAAGCTCTTCATCTATGTGTTATTCCATGGATATCTTTTGAGCTTGTACAAGGCCTTATTTAATTTTCACACATGAGTCTTCCTGTCATGTGCCTCAACTCCCACTGGATGCAAATGCCACTTCATAGTATATTCCTTCTTTCTGTCAGAAGCCTTGTGCTACGAATCTTGCCTTGTATCGCATGATGTCGCCATCTACTACATGCTATATCACGCAAATTAATCACATCCTAGACATCATTCTTATTGAACTACTACTCTCCTTTCCTTTCCTCTTGGATACTTCTTCATAGCTGGAAGGATCTGCATCAATGATGTCACTCAACATTGTCACATAGCTGCACTATGTCTAAAGCCTCTTGAACTCTTTGAAAGTATCATCATATTCTTCTTTATATTGGATTATTTCTTGAAACTTTCATCACTTGTGCTTCGGAACAAGTCTCATCCTTCTTTTCTTGTAGGTGATTGTACACGATATTTCCTACAAGTCAAATGCATTTTTATGGTTCGAAACATTTCATAAGGCATTTTCATAATGGCAAAATTCTTATGCATAAATATATGATCATGCAACTATTTTAGCCAATACAACATTCATCCATATCTCATAGAAACTTTCTAGATGCCTTCCATCTCTACCAGGAAAACATTAAGATTGTGCACTAATCCAATATGTTAGCAAAGAGGTTTCATTCTAGATAAGCAGCAATGGACAGTTGTATAGTACCATGAGCTACTTACCCATCACATGCATATTAGTAGTATACTGTCATTAATGCAAACATTCTATCATGCATAATACATCAACTGAGTATAAACAAATGCATAACAAAAAATATCATGAAATGACAATTGAATACATATCTTTATTTGTTTCATGGGTAGACTCCTTATTGAGCCTTCAACTTCTTCTTCATTCATAACAACATCATTTCTTATCCAAATTATCAATATGGATAAGAGGTTCTTCATATTCCTCATTGCTTAGGGATCTTCTTTGAATTGTGAGCATTTTATCTTCAGTTTCTCCCATATTCAGTAGCTCCCATCTTCTCTTCTCTTATTATGGGTAGAGCTTCATCTTATGTGTGCTCTTCCCAGAGTCTGTTGAAAGTAAGCACTTCCTTCTGGAACACATTCCTCAAATGAATGAATCCCATGATATTGGGAGGCCATTCAAGGTGGTTATCACAATGTCTACATTCTCTTATTCTTTTTCTACTGCTTCAAGTTGTTCTTTGATTTGAGAGACCCTTGTAAAGTATGATTGTATGGTCTCAACATTCTGGATCTTCACATTCTTTAACTGGTTTCTCAAAGTCATCTTCTAATTTACGTTCTTCCCTTCGAATAGCTTGGTCAAGGAATCAAACATCTCTTTATGTGTCTTTAGGGAAGACAATTATGGTATAATATGATCCTTGATTGAATCAATAATGATCTTCTTGGCCTTGAACAACTTCTTCCTATGTAAGGATTTTAGCCTCATCTCCCTCTGGAACTAGAACCTCTCTACTTATGTAGGTTTCCAATTCATTTTCTTCAAGAACGAGTGAGATCCAATAATTCCATGTTTGGGATTTTTCAACATTACCAATATTCTCATCAAGCTGGTTTGATTAGACATTTTTAAATAAGAGCCTCAAATGTAAATAGTAAAAGATTAGATCTTACCGATTTGAGGTGTCCATCCTAGTTTCGGAGCTAGCTAATCTAGGGTTTGCCATGGAAACCCCAATTTTCAAAACTTGGAATATTTTAGATCTGGTTGAATAGAAAGATAGACCTATTCAAGGTGATCTATCTAATGCACTCATTTTCTAAAAACAATGGAGGGAAGCTCCCAGAACAAGAAGCCCTAGTTTACCAATTTCTTCTATAGAAATTCCTGATACTATTTCTGTAGTATCTCCAAACATAATGCTCCTATGTGTTGGAAATTTCATACTGAGGTAGCCTTTTTAGTCCTTGTTCCAACACCACAAGTTTCATTAGAATTGGCTTCGCCAATTCGAACGTATGAGCGTTTCCCTAAGGTGGCATGTTTCAAGATTGTGTAGCATAGAGAAGTTGTATGGATTGCCACATGTCGTTGTTTCATTTCAGGGTATGGAACTTTTACCATAGAACATACAGTCTGTACCATTTTTTGAATGTCTTGAGAAATTTAATTTGGACCTTCGTTTCCCGAGATATAGCAATTCTTCCCAGGTGTCCTGTTTGGGGAGGAATCCTGGGAGAGGTTGGAACCCAAACTTGCAAGAATAATATCTCCTATAATATAGTGAATCTGATGTGAAACATGGAAATAGTGTACATCAAGAATTTATCTTAGTCCTATGAAATTTTCGGCACCTGAGACTTCTCCAATCTCGCGATATAGCGAATCTACCAAAACTATCAATTTCAGTATTTTAGAGTTTTTTCAGGCTCAGGGTCAAACAAGGGTTTGACTTTCCTGGAGTTTCACCCAACCAAAATATTGACCCAAGTCTCTAAACTTCAATTTTTATGAGGAGAGTAATCCTATGCCACGATAACTCAAAAATTTCTCTTCTGTAAAAATCCCTAATATTAATTTGTCACAGTGGTCTAGGAACTGAAAACACAATCTCATAAAGAATACAGACAAATACGCATAAAAGTAGCAAAATGGTGCTGCAATGGGAGTAGCAGCTCTGTATAATCAAATGAAAGAATGATGATAAAATACAATAATCATGCAAGATGCATGAATGCTAAGACAATTCTAATTCTCAAGGAGGTCATTCGAATTGAATGAGTGAGTCTAGCTTAACTATCTGTAAGCCATAGTGAACACACCAGTTAACCACTGATCAAAACCCTAATTGACTCAACCGAGTCCTAACTGAATTCTAAGTGTAATAAATGAATGAGTCTAACTGAAAGTAGCTCAGAAGCATGTCACTTCATGCCAACCAATAAGTGGAAGTGCATCAATCACCGCAATGAACCTCGATGAGGTTAACTAAAGTCTAACTGGCCATCAGAAGTCATTGGAGGCACCCTTGTTGACTCCAGTTCATTAAATATTAATTAAATAATCAATGTAATGAAAGTCAGCACCTTCACTGCTTTGCTTAACTGATTGTAACCATTACTTAGCAATTAAGTGCATTTATGACACTCAGATCACCCCTGGAGTGTTCCAGTTAGCCTCCACGAATGAAGGAGAAGGATTAGCTGGCCTTCTTGACTGAAGGTAGGTGTGGGTGTGCTCATGCTGATGTAATACAGTGCTCACCTGATGTCAAATAAGTCAATAAAACCTAGGATAGTGGTTTAACTAGGCCAAATTGACCAAAATAAGTGTGTATGGTGGTAAATGTTTCCAAAACCCCCCCTTAAGCTATACTCAAGAGAAGTAGAAAACATAAAGTGCATAAGAATGTTAGGGCCCCAGCAACAAAGGCCATAGGTCACCCTATACAATACTTAAACTCAAACAATGCTCAAAACAAACTAAGTGAGGAAAAGAGGGAAAACCCAGTGGGAAAAACCCCCCCTCAAGATGAACACTGAAAGTAGTTGGATCACCCTGATGAAATCACCCCCAATAATGAATGGAGGTAAGTGAACTTATTTTTTGAAAATCTCTTGGTGAAGATGTTTGAAATATGCTCATCAGTCAGGCAGTATTGCAGAGTGATGGTCCTATCATGCACTAGCTCTATGATATAGTGCATGTGTATCTCTACATGCTTGGTCCTCTGCCTGGTAATTGGATCTGTGGATATCTTAATAGCACTTTGATTGTCAGAAAAGAGGACAGTGGACAAAGTACTAGCAATATCAAACTCTGAAAGAATGCCTTGCAACCAAACAACTTGGATGCAAGCATTCATCGCTCCTTAATACTCGACCTTTGCTAAAGACAATGATATGGCGGCCTACTTTTTGATAGACCAGAAAATGTGGCCACCACCAAACATGAAGAAATATCTGGAAGTAGACTTTCTATCAATATAATCACCACCCAATTGGAATCTGTGTACCCAACCAGCTCTAGCTCGGAGTCTGCAGCATAGTGAATGTCGTAGGTCCTGGTTCCCTGAATATAGTGGAGGATCCTCTTGGATTCCTTACAATGAATATCATGGGGATTCTACATGTATCTTGATACAACATTCATGGCATAACACATATCAGACTAAGAATGAGTCAAGTACAACAAGCTACCAATCAGCTGTCGATAAATAGTGTGGTCCATGGGAGGTGTGCTTTTTCCTTCTTCAAGGTTGATCCCTGAAAGGAAAGGGAATGGAGAAGATCTACATTCAGCCATGTTAAACTTAACTAACTAGTCTGATATGTATTTGTACTGAGTGACCATTATCCCATCAGAATTTTGCTCAATTTCGAGCCCCAAAAATTGTTTTAAGATCCCCAAATCGCTCATTTCAAATGCATTGTGGAGAGCAGTTTTGATGACTAAAATAGAAGCAATTGTGCTACATGTGATCAGTAATTCATTAACATATAAAACAATAATAATCAAATAGCCATGCGAATGCTGTATATACACATTTGGATCTGATTTACACCTTCGGAAGTTTTGCGAGAGAAGGAAGGAATCCATCTTGGAATACCACTCTCTTGGTGCTTGTTTTAACCCATATAGTGACTTATTTAGCTTGGAAAACAAAGATGGATCATAAATGTATCCCTTGTAACACTTCATGTATATCTCCTCATGAAGATATCCATGCATAAATTATGACTTAACATCCATATGATGAAATTCCAAGTGCTTAGATGTTGAAATTGTCAAAACTAGGCGGATGGAGTCCATTTTTGAAACTGGTGCAAAAGTATCATGGTAGTCAACACCTTGGACCTGGGAGAAAAAAATTTCTACCCACATTTCCTTATATTTGAATGTGCTACCATCAGAAAAAACCTTATTCTGAAACACCCACTTGCATTGAACTAATTTCCTCCCCAGAGGAAGAGAAACTAGCTCCCAAGTAGTGTTTTTCTGAAGAGAATCCATCTCTTCATCCATGGCAACTTGCCATCTCAGATCCTTCTGAACATGGAAGTAGCACTTAGGGTCTGAAATTATAATCAAATAACAATATTTGGACAGTAAATAATGAATACAAGAGAGCGCAATAACTGCTCTTTGGAAATCTGACCGGGTTCTCCTTGGATCATCCGGATTTCCAATGTTATATCCTGCGGAGGAGAGTGTCTGTCGGGCCCAAGTTGGGAGATGATTTTGTACTTCAGGTTCTGATTCAGAATCTAATGTTTTATGTACACTGATATCATAAATTATAATATCCAAATCAGGGTCGTCACACCCAATTACATTATCGAAATATTCAGTAGAATACGAAGGAAACTCAACAGTTTTCTCCTTCACTAGTTCTACCTCCTGAAGAGGCTCATCAAACTTGACACTCCTTTCAATGATGATATGTTTTGTTTTGATATCTACAAGCTTGAAACCTTTTGATTCATTAGGATATCCAATAAACATACATTCTATGCTTTGCGGTTGCAAAGCCCTCCTTTTATCAAGTGGAATTTGAGCCCATATAGTGGACCCAAACACCCACAGATTCGACAAATCTGGCTTGTGTCCAAAGTATGGTTCAAAATAGGTATTCCCTTTCATGGATGACTATGGCACTCTGTTCTGAATATATATGCTGCAGAACACATGGCTTACGCCCACAAATTTGCAGCCAAATTCTTTGATTCCAACAAACAGGTGGTCATCTCCTTGAGAGACCAATTCTTCCTCTCCGCTACACCATTCTGCTGGGGAGTGTAGGGGACTAAATTATAGACATAAATACTAATTTGGGAACATATATGTAGTAACTCATTACTGACATACTACCCTCCATTATCAGATCTCAAGATCTTGATCTTTTGGCTAGATGCATTCTCAATCAAGGCCTTCAATTTAGTGAATAATTCCAAGACTTCTGACTTCTTTTTGATAAAAAAACACCCATGTGTATCTGGAAAAATCATCAATGAAATTCAGAACGTACCTTGATCCATTCATGAATGTGATAGGCATGGGACCACTAATATCAGAATGTATCAGTCCCAAGATGCATGATTCTTGGCTTGCCTTCCCCCAATCAAACTTATGCTCGGGGTGTTTTCCAACAACACAACCCTTGCAAATTCTAGTGGTAGATTTGATGACCGGGAGGCCTTCAACCATAGAATACTTCTATAATTGCTACAAGTATTTTAATTTCAGATGGCTGAACCTCTCATTCCATAGTCTACTAACTTCATTTCCATGAGTCAGCAATGCGGTGGGATTTGCATCCGCCACAAAATGGGAGAACTCGTAGGCTTTTGCATGATGGTTTGCAAGGCCTTTTGCTACAAGTTTTCCAAATGCAAGTTTTGTGATCTCTACATCATCTGGTCTAAAGGAGACTCTCTTGGGCACTCCTATATGTGTCATTTAATAAACACTTAGGAGGTTTGATGCAAGATATTGTACATACAGAACACGGGAAAAATAACCATGCTCAAGATCTACACTACGTTGTCCTTTTGATATGATTGTGGAGTTATCTCCCATGTGGGAGGGAATGGATTTTTCGATCTCCAGATATGAGAAGTAGTCTCTTTCAGCCATCATGTTGTTCGAAGCTCCAGAATCTATCAAGAGTGCTTTGGACTTCGAAGTGCTTGCCATGAGGGCATGACCTATTTCATGTTGTGGCTCCCAATATTCCTGATCTCTCGTCCAAAAGATTTCCAGAAGATTGATGTGATTTCTCTCAAGGAGAGAGGTAGCTTCATCAAGTTTCTTTTTCATGCAGGCATGTTTAGGGTGGAAGCCCTTCCCGCAGTATGAAAAATTGAATTTTTCCTTTCCATGATTCCCTTTTCCTTTGTTCTTCTTTGAGTTGAAAGACTCTTCATGCTACTAGTTTTCAACTTTAGGATTAGGAGCTTCGAATTTTGTTTTTTGGTTCTTCTGCTACTTTCCCTTACCCTTCATATCTTTGGGCCCTGAGACATGTAGGGATTGATCACGAGAAGATCCGATGATCCCCATCTAGAAAAGCTTATCATGTTCATTTGTTAGGGACTCAATGAAGGCATTGAGTGAAGCCATCTTCCATCCAGGGGTTGTGAGGATGAGCTGATCATCCTCCTTCTCCACCTTACATTGCTTCAACAGTAAGACAATGTGCTTGAAATTTGTGAAAAAATCACTTAAGGTCTCAAAATTGGAAGGCTGGAGAGACATTAACTCATTCTCAAGCCGGTATACTCTCAAATCATCCTGTGTTCCATACAGGGTTTCCAATTTGTCTTATATTTCCTTTGGAGTCTTCAATCCCGAGAGATGGAAAAGAAGATCCCAAGAAACATAGACGCACAAGAATCTGAATGCTTCATCTTTCTTGTTCAGGAATATAGCTTTGTTTGTCACAGAAGTAGGATATTATTTAGTGTCCATAGTGACCCTATAGAGTCCTCTAGCACATAGATGGATCTCCATGTCTCCTTTCCATGAGCAAAAATTGAACAGAGTCAAGAGTTCTATGGAGGAACCAATCTGAAAATGATGGACTGAATGCTTTTCACCTATTAAAACCTACAAATCACAACAAAAGGGGCACCGTAAGGTTGGACAGCCTGCCGCATTTTAGGCTTTCATCACACCTAGCATAGTTGATCAAGCAAGCTAGTAATTTTGAGCTTCTGCTCAATTTTTCATGCAAGATCTGTCAAAAATCTTGTTTTTGAGAGTATGAGCTTCATCCCACCATGATCTATGATACCATATTAATTTTTCACAGTGGTCTAAGAACTAAAAACACAGTCTCACAAAGAATACAAACAAATATGCATAAAATTGGAAAAATTGTGCTGCAATGGGAGTAGCAGCTCTGTATAATCAAATGAAAGAATGATGATATAATACAATAATCATCCAAGATGCATGAATTCAAAGACAATTTGAATTCCCAAGGAGGTCATTTGAATTGAATGAGTGAATCTAGCTTAACTGACTGTAAGCCACAGTGAACACGCCAGTTAACCACTGATTAAAACCCTAATTGAATCAATTGAGTCCTAACTAAATTCAGAGTGCAATAAATGACTGAGTCTAACTGAAAGTAGCTCAGACACATGTCACTGCATTCCAACCAAAAAGTGGTAGTGCATCAATCACCCCAATAAACTTCGATTAGGTTAATTGAAGTCTAACTGGCCATTGGAGGTGGTTGGAGACGCCCCTATTGATTCCAGTTCATTAAATATTAATTAAATAATCAATTTAATGAAAGGAGGCAGATTCACTACTCTTTTTAACTAATTGTAACCATCCATTAGCAATTAAGTGCATTTATGACACTCAGATCACCCCCAGAGTGCTCCAGTTAGCATCCCCAAATGAAGGAGAAGGCTTAGCTGGCCTCCTTAACTGAAGGTAGGCATGGGTGTGCTCATGATAATGTTATATAGTTCTCCTCTGATGTCAATAAAGTCAATAAAACTTAGGATAGTGGTTTAAATAAGCCAAATTGACCAAAATAAGTGTGTATGGTGGTAAATGTCTCCAACACCTAATTTCCCGTAGTAAAAACTGAAAATGCCCATAATCAAATTCCACTTCGATAGAAATATGCACCCTTGAATGGAGAGTTATCCTAGCATCCTTTTGCGGATGGATTGTGGAGAGAGACCCAAAAAATAAGAAGCTCTAGCTTTTGCAGTTGGACAGTGTCTTCTTCTCAAGTTAGCTTTGATACCATGTTATATTTTTATCATTTAAGCAATATGATCTTAGGATCTTATCTGAGAGAATAACATGCACAGCAATAAAAACAAGAGACCATAGACACAAATAATTTTCCTCGGGGGAACCATAAAGGAGAAAACCCCGCAACTTCCTTAGAGATAGAATGAGCACCAATGGCAGGAATAAAACCCAAATATAGAAAAGATGATCTCCAAGCGTTGTTCTCTCTCTCTCTCTCAGTCATGTGCCCCAATGAGTGAGTATGTGTGTGATGTTTAGAAATGAGAAGAGCCTAACTTCTATTTATATTATTTTTTTCACTTTATGTCCACTCCAACAAGCCGGCCTCACTTAAAAATTACTTACCATAGTCGACATCTCTAGGAGAGTCTAATAACCCTAGTGCCCCACAACTGCGAGGAATTTTCCCTCCAGCCAACAAGGAGGGTTAACCTTGACTCAATTACATTATAGATACTTCTCGAAATAAACATCGGGGTACAAAACATAAGATATACAAGTGAATAGATTCCGAAGTTACAAATACATCAACATTGAGTTATTCATATTCCTCATCTCTTGATAGATCTTCTTTGAATCATGAGAGCTTGATCTTCAGTTGCTCCCATCTTCTCTTCTCTTATTATCAGTTGATTTTTTTTCTTGTGTAAGGATTTAGTCTCATTTCCCTTTGGAACTGGAACCTCTCCACTTATGTAGGTGTCCAATTCATTTTCTTCAAGAACCAGTGAAATCCTATGCTTCTATGCTCGAAAGTTTTCAACTTCACCAAGCTGGTCATCAAGCTGGGGTGCTAGGTCATTTTGAAGTGAGAACCTCAAATGTAAATGGAAAAAGTTTAGATATTACCATTTTGAGGTGTTCGTCCTGGTTACGGATCTGGCTGATATAGGGTTTGTCAAAGAAACCTTAATTTTCAAAACTTGGAATCTTTTAGAAATGATTGGATAGAAATATGTGCCTCATAAATGCGAGATGAGAAGCATATTCATTTTCCCAAAACTTTGATCATTATTGCAAAATATTTGATGCCCTAGTTTTCTTTAGTTTCATCTGCAGAATGCCTTATATTGTTTCTGCAGTATCTCATAAATTAGTGCTCCTCTGTATCTAATGTTTCGTACTGAGATAGCCTCATCTGTATTCATTTCAACACTATGGGTTTGAGTAGAATTGGGTTCACCAATTGGTACTTATACACGTTTTTCCGCAATGACATATTTCAGGACTGTTCACAAGAGAGAATTTGTACGAACTTCCACATATCACTGTTTCACCTTCGAGGTCTGATATTTTTACCACATAAATTACCATATCTTACCTTTTTGGAAAAGCTTGATAATAAAAAATTCGACCTTCATATCCTAAGATATAGAAATTCTCCCTAGGTCACCTATTTAAGGTTGAATCCTGGGAGAGGATGGAACCCTAACTTGGAGGAATCATATCTCCCAGAATATAGCGAATCCAAGGCTGAAAACTTTACATAGTGTACATCAGGAATTTATATTCAGACTATGAAATTTTTTTCTCCGATCCTTCTCCAATATCAAGATATAGTGACTCTACCAAAACTACTAGTATTAGTATTTTAGGTTTTTCAAGCATGAAAACCTAATCTTCAATAGTTGTAGCTGTAGCACTGTTTCGGCTGTACAGTGAATTTTTTTAGGGTGGCTCTGATACCATGTTAAGTTTTTCATGGTTATATCATATATTAAAACATTTAGCATCATAACAACATTACCATAAACCAAAATATCACTAAAAGATATACAAGCACAACCACACAAAAGGAACACAAATATTTATCCTGGAAAAACCCTAATGGAAAAAACCCAACAAAAGCTTCCTCAATATAAATACCCCAAAAGATAAAAAAACTAAAACCCAAAACTGATCCTCCTCCTTCTCTAGCTATAACTCTTTTTCTTTCTTATGCACTACACAAGTGAGTGTGAGTGTGCTCAAATGAGAAGCACCTCACCTCTATTTATATTCTTTTGTTCACTTGACATTCAACCTAGTTATGTAGGCTTGAGTAAATTTAAATTAGTTATGTAGGCTCTAGTAACCAAAACTAGATTAAATTAATATAATAACATATTCCAGAGGGTACTAATGACCCGATTTACAATAGAGGGGACTTCCTCATGACTCTTATTCATTCTCTCTATTAGGAACATCAAGGTACAAATAAATACAAATGATTCTCTCGATAGAAACATCGAGGATCAATAAAATATATATAGAATGTTATTTAAAGTTACACTAGTTCAACACTGCTCACCTATAGCCATTGATTTCCCTTCCAATTTTGTGTCTTTGTCCCTAAATTCTAATTTCCTTAGTTATACAAGTCATGAATAACAATAAAACACTCTAAGTTGTGTATATATACATGAGAGCGTGTGAGAATGAGGGTTTACTTGAAGAGGTATGAGAAAATGGTGACAAGAAAAACTAAGATAACATATGATAGTACAATAAAGGACTGCTAACAGCTACAAACTAAATTTTGGTAGCTACAGACTGACTTTTGGTAGCTTAGAGAACTTTCATAAAAGTGCAGTAAGTCCCATGCTTTAATAACTACATAAGGTGGCTTTTCCCACCAACCCACACATGCATAAAAATATACGCACTCATAATTGAAAATTAAATTATTGATCAGGGAGTCATAGACTTAGAGGTTTCAGATCTGTATGTGCAGGGTTGAAGCGTAAATATCTTGATCTATCCTAATTTAACTTGACCTAACGGTGGGAAATACAAAAAAATCAAACTAGCCCAATCATCTTGGGAGGAAAGCTATCATAAGGTGACCATATCTACCGAGGTAGGTCATTAATTCCTCAGTTCGTGATTGAAAATACTAAAAATCAAATGTGAGTGCTTCGATATGAAAGTAAAACAATATCAAATATTTCCCTACTTACTTAAAACATAAAGGAATAAGAGCATTTAAAATTAAATCCTAGCTTGAAAGGGAAAGAATATTCAACGAAGTAATAAAGTGCATTGAGTGCAGGTGGAAAACCAAGAAATAATTTCTTAAATTTCTCATGAATAAGTTAAACTAAAATCTATTCACATGAAACCATTCTTCAATTGTAAATGCAAACCAAACCAACAGTAGAAATGTAAGTGCAAATGGAAAATTGAAAATGTCGGAAAGGATATTTAAATTCTACCATTAAAATTTCCTAGAAAATTAAATCAATCCAAAGTAACTGATGTGTAAGTGCCATGTCAAACCATTCAAAAAAGTAATGTTGAAATATACATGATCTTATGAATTCGAAATGCTCATTCTTAAGAAAAGAATATTTGTTAAACAAGTCCCACACCAGAAAGTAGAGAATCAAACCATTACCAAATGACAAACTTAAATATTTTTTTAGAGTTTACAACTAAATTCAAGTATTCTTAATCAAGAGAGAGAAAATCAAATCCATAATATGGAAAATTAAAATATCAACAAGGAAACTATGAATCTCGAGAAATCCAAAACAAAGATGATTCATATTCAATTTATATAAATTAAAGTTCATTTGTTCAAATCCTTCAATGAATTTTATCAAATCTGAAACGGGAATTGATCAATAAATGTTGTTATTAACTTTGCATTACATTCATCAACAATACATTCTGTATGAATTAATTTCAACAATATGTTAATCCTCGGACCGAGTCACTCTAATTCCATGTTTATAATTTATCAACTTGAAATCGAAATTTAGTTTCGTCTTTTCTTCATACATTTGTCAACGATGTTCAAACTAAATCACAATGGTTATGATTATATGTGTACTTTAAAATTCAAATTTCAACAACCAATTCATCTTCCCATAAATTCATAAACATATGAAATCAATGTAATCTAACGATTTGCATGCAAGACAATGGATTGTAAAATGATTATCATAAACCCAATGTTTTATGTCTGCAATTCAGTTCGACACTAAAACCTCATGAATCACTTTTCAGATTTCATATTATGCCTATTATCGAAATAAATTTATATGTATGTTTCAAAATAACTATGTGCACCCATTCACGATAAAATGATTACTATGAAATCAACATACTTTGAAACAACCATCGATGTACTATAAACTACTAATGAAATTCTACAATCACTTTGAAATCAAAATGCTATTAAAAAATTAACAATCTGCTACGAAATACAAATTAAATTATAATTTACTTAATTGAAATAAACAAGGGCTTTGCTACCTCTTGTGGTGGGCCCTTGCCACTCGAGACAACAATCCTATGCACGCTTCAGTATGAATGCAAATAATCAAAAAATAAAATGAAGTTAAAGACAATCCATCGAGCACTCAACATTTGATCTAATTATTCATCCATGTATTGAAAAAATGAATTACTAGTACCAAATGCAGTGTTTCATTTGGCACTAGTAATCCCTTCCATCATCTTGAAGAGGATATTTTATACATAATAATAATCCCTTCCCTCGGTCGGAAGAGGCCATTGTATAAAAAATTCAATGGATAAATCAATAATATCACTCCCCCAACTGATCAATCCGTTCAACAAACTTAGAAAATTACCAACACAATAGTATGGGTTTTTCACGTAGATTGGAAAAAAATGGAAAAAAATACCCATTGATATCTCTCTGGAGGTTGCGAATTTAAAGAAATGATTTTTGGGTTTTGTATATGGCCTAGTTATAGCAAAACCCATTAGACAATTTGAAGAGACATTCTCCGGCATGCATACAAATCCTTTTCATCCATGAAGGTATCTATGATGAAGCAATCCTTATCATACGGGAAGGTATCTACAAGGTCCAGGTAAGTTCCTCAACTTATTTCTCTTTAATTAATTTTTTCATGCATTTCCCATTAGCTATTTTACCGAAAAAAACCTTGTTAGAAGTAGGAAAAATCACCAAATCGATTATCACCGAGAATTTGCAAATTCGACAATCTAGGTTTTGTTGTCCATCCTGAAAAACCTCCTCTCCCTCCTAGGTGTCATCTATAGAATCCATCCTTCAATATCAAAGTACTAATCCTTAGGGAGAAAAGCGCCCCTTCTAGACTGGAAAGCAATTCCCTGTGCATCGTTTTTCCTGTTTTGCTTGGATTTTATGGTACTGTCAAATTTCTCATCCAAGTGAATGTGTTGAAAGCCATACTTCTCTGATTCAACCTCACCTTGGGGAATTTCCATTTTTCAGATTAAATCCCCCAAGGTCTTGGGATGGATCTAGTGAATGAACACACTAATTCTAGATCTAATTGTAATTCCATAAGTCACAAATTGATTTCGCTTAAGTAAAATTTCTACACTCGTGCTCAAGCATTCTTTAATTTGTGGTTGATCCCTTAAATCTAGGGTTTCTAGCTCTTGTATTCCCTATTTGTTTGTTTTATATGGTGATTAGCTATAGGTCTGTCCTTTAAGGATAGTCCTGGGTTCACCCCTTTGTCACTTGTGCATTTAGTGGCATAAAGAGAAGGAAATCCTAACTGGTGTGACAACCATCCATCTTTTGGGGGTTAGGTTTTTTGTGGCTCGTGCCTTTAGTTTCCTATCCTTTTTTCCATCATGTACAGGATTAATCTATGGGGAAACTACAAGATCCATGATAACATATAGCTTGCAAGAAGAACATGTCTTCCAAAGCCACTGCTAAGCTCTTCTTCGAGGATGTTTGGGTTCATTTCCTGCTGCCACAGACTTGATAATCATTATTTTTGCATGTTAATTCATCACATTATACACAAAAACATATTACAATGATAACCAATTAGCACTCAAATAACACACCAATCAAACATCCCCTCTTCAAGGGGAAATGCAATTCCTATACTCACCAAAATCCTTTTGATTACAATCTTAGGACACATTTTACAACCACCCAATATAGTGAAAACCATTGGAAAATATGTGAGAGTTTCAACAAAATCAATTTTAAAATAAATAATCATGGAATATAGAAAACACTAAAACAATGCTCTATTACAAATGTTACATAATAAACCCTTATGGCAACACAGACACTTGTAGCAAAAATCAATTGTCAATTGATTCACCAAATGATTTCAATTTTGCGTTGTGATGATTTCAATTTTGGGCTATGAAGCTTGGGATTAGAGAGAATCGTTGCTGATAGAAAATAACTTTTATGCATTTTCACGACAATATAAAATTAATATTACAACGATCATTGTGTTGTATATAAACATATTTGGTCTTTTAATGAATACAATTAATAAATCTATATAACTTGATTGCATTGTAGCCATTATTTTCCACTACTAAAATATATTTTCCATGCTTTTGTATGACTGCACATAGGAAAATCATTACATTGTTGTTATATCCCAAAATGATACATCTCTACATGTGACAACTTTCCCATGATTCCGTCACATGTTGACACATCCATGACGACACTTCATGAAAGTCACTGAAAAAAACACCTAAATTGGAGCACCCATATCCAAAGTTTTGTAACCTTAGTTGACATCTTCTCTACTCCAATGGAAAGGTATTTTAGTTAGCTAAAACTTAATAGAAGACACCAAAGTCTTAAAATGCACAAAAATAGTCTAAAAATTAGATTTTTGATGTACACACGAGTTTCCTTAAGGAAACCCGCGTGTTGCATGTCACTTGTTATATATAATACTCATGTGTGCCCTAAATATGTGACTATTTACATTGAAACCCACGTGTACCTCCTACACACATGACTGTTGTTTGTGCAACCTGCGTTTTTGTCCTGTAGATGTCAAAAAAACAAGTTTCTCAAAGTTTGGGTAGTTTGGGTGGTTATGCAACTGACTCCTTCAGTTGTAACTACTTTGTCTTCGACCCTATCTCTTCACAAGAATATAAATAGAGGTAGGGAGGTCCATGAGAGGGGATTTGAACATTTGCATTGTTATGCTAGAGGAATTGGGACTCTCTTTTCCCACACCTTTTCCCTAGAATCTTTCTCCTTGTTTTTCAGAGGTTGGAGGTTGAGTTCCTTGGAGAAGAAAAGTAGGAGAACCATATCAAGGTTTCTTGAGGCGCCCAACTTCAAGAGAAGGTATATTTGTACTTCATTTCATGATTAATAAAGATGTGATGTCGTTCTTCTTCCGAAATCATTGTTCAATGTGTGATTGAATCTCTTTTTATGATCATATGATGATGTTAATCATATTATTATTTCATGTTTCTTTGATTATCATTGTTTTATATGTGGTCATATTGGTTTGAGGAAGGTATAATTTGTTTTCCAGGTCTCTTGGAGCAAGAGGAGTGAGAGGAGCAAGAAGATGATTGAAGGGATGTTTGGATAAAACTTTGTTTGGATAAGGTATGAACCGTTCCAATATCTGAAACTTGCTTATATATACTTGCAAAACCACTTTCATCTCTCTTTCAACCCCAGTACGTTGATGGCCTCTTAAACTCTAGCCATAAGAAACTTTCCTCTCAAACAAAACTGGCGACTCCGCTGGGGATATCCTTTTCTATTTGGGGTTTCTCTATCTTTCTTCCAGTATTTTTCATTTGTTTCAGATCCTTCTTTCCACTTAGGAATATCTTCTCTGTCTGATAAAACACCTTCCCTGCCTTCCTAAGGAAGTTTTTGACCTTTTTTGGGTCTTTTCCACCCACACACGAGTTGCAGACTACACTGTCACATGTCTAGTTTTGTAAACGTGAGCTTTTATACTATTAACCCACATTTGACATGTGACTTGTCAGTGGTACAACCTGCGTGTGCCCCTAAAACCATTTTTTCCCTCATTTTTGTGGTTTTTTTTGCTATTGTGGGCTATTTGGTAGGTATTTTGGAGTCCTCTATAGGTACATGACTCTAGGGAGTTAGTGTCATCCCTTTTGGGTGTTTTTTATCTATGTGGTAAGGTTTTTTGTAGAATTAGGCTTTTCTTTTTGTTCATCCCCCCCACCCCCTTTGATTGGCTTGTCTTTTGGCTTATGTTTCTGGTCAACCTTTGTTAGTGATCTTTGTCTGAGTTCAGAAGCTTATTGGTATTTGTTTCCTTCTTCTTTTGTTGGTGAACTTCACTATGCCAAAATAGTTGAATTGTATCTTATGCAAAGCTTCCTTCCAAGTAGAGTTTATACTGACTTTAAGGCATTCTAGAGTCTATTTGGTGGTTGTATAGCAGAGTTCCTTTTGCTTTGTTCTTATTATCTACATACTTTTGTTTGTAGGTAGTTTTTCTTTTGCATTTATAAAAGAAAAATAAAAGGAACATATAGTTGTTTAATATGCATGTAGATTAGGGTTTTGTCTTTAATGCACTGCATATCATTATTTTTGAAAAAATAAGAAGAAATTGTTTTTTTGTGGCCTTCAAATTTCTATTTGAAAAATAAAGAGAATAGTTTTTGCTTTTTGCATTTCATTTCTCTTTTCTTAGTCATTTTGTTTCAACTTTGACTCAAAACACCACATAAGTTTCACACTATTTACACTCTGACTAATCTAGCTTTTGAAAATGAACGATACAATAAAAAATTATTAGCAAGCTTTATTTTTTAGACTCCTACACCAACTAGCTTAGGCTAGACTTGTGGATTAGGGAGTTTTAGCTCTCTACAAGTATTTGATTTTAGAGGTAGCTTGCCAATCACTAGGTAAATCCTCTTCTATGTTAATTGTATCTGGGAAGCTCCTCTCAAATGAGAGTTAAGCATGAGGCCGCGTGGAGACTTGGACTAAGGAGATAACCCTTTGATTCCTTGTCAAAGTGTATACCAAGATTTTTTCTCATCTGGGGACTTCTGTGAATACCATCCTTTAGGCCCCGTGTGGTGCCACTGTTGACAAGATTTTGGGATTTTCTACCTTTCCCATGTGTACAAATCAGGGTTGTGACTACCCTAGACTGCCAGTATAGTTGCAGTAGCATTTAGTCTCTTTGACATCTAGGGTTCATAAATATGTATACCGAAAGGATATTTATTGTTTACCTTGGACGGGCTTGGAAGGTAACCCCGGTAGAAGGCGTGCGAGGGCAGTTGGGTGATTCCTCCACTTGTTCCTAAGAACATATACAGGGATTCCAAGTAACTGTCTATCATATTTCTTCTCAAAACCATATCTAATACATTTTGTCTATTTGGCTTAAGTAATTTTTAGTGAGTGTTGTGTGGTTTGTATGTACTTAGTTTTACTTCAGGTGTGTTCTTTGTACTTTTGGTTTCCTATTGACCTCAAACTTTTTCATATTGTTTGAAACTATGGCTAACACCCCTTTGAACAATAACCAAGAGATCCCCATGCTAGCAACTCATTGTACTAGTCCTCTCACAGGGAATGTTGGTGTTCCTTTGATGGCCACCTTGAATCTACTTGGATTCACCCTAGGGCTACCGGTGTGGTTGTTTTCCACTAAAAATATCTTGAATGCTTCTAATTCTTCTCAAGTAAGCTCCTTATATCAAGAGAATCAAAACACTGCTTCCCCTTCACCTGTAGTTTTTTTTCCTCCTACTTCTACCTCACGCGGTGAAAGTACTAATACTAGTAACCAGCAGTCCAAAAGAAGTAAAAGAAGGAGGGATAAGAAGAAGGAACATAAGTAAGGGGAAACCCATTCAACCTCTGCAGGTCAAGTTGAACCTCACCACCCAGCCTCTATGGTTCATGCTAGGGGCACCCATCCAACCTTTGCAGGTCATGTTGGATCTAAGCACTCAACCTCTACAAGTCAAGTTGGTATTCATCATCCACCCTCTGCTGATCATGCTAGTGGGATCCCTCCAACATTTCTAGGTCACATTGGATCCAATCACTTAGCATCCGTATTTCATGCTGAGGGAACTCATTCAACCTCTAATGTTCAAGTTGAACCTCCCCATCCAACCTATGCAAGTCATGTTGGATCCATCCACCCTGCCTCTGAAGTTCATGCCAGGGGAACACACTCAACTACTCCAAAGAATTTTGATCCTAACCATTTAGCCTATTTTGTTCATGCTGGTTGTGCCCATCCAACCTATGCAAGTCATGTTGGACCCAGTCTCTCAGCCTCTACAGGTCATGCTGGGGGAATTCTCTTAGCCTCTGTAGTTCATGCTGAAGACAATCAATCAACCACTATGAGTCATGTTGAAACTATTTAAAAGAATACCCGTTCAAAAAATAAGACCAAGTTTCCTTGAAATCTTTGTGATGGAGACCACCTTACATATAAATTCCCTTCCATCATGGAGGCGCAAAGATTTTGGTTTCATGGTCATCTCATTTTTTTAGAATTATGAAGTTTTTCAACAACCAACAACTCTTAGTCAGGTTGGACCCAGACACTCATCCTCTGGTGGTCATGCTGGGGGGAAACTCTCAGCCTTTGTAGATCATGCTCAGAGAAAACAATAAACCACTGCTAGTCATGTTGACGCCATTGAGAAAAGTATTCGTTTGAAGTGAAAAATTAAGTTCCCTTTTAAGATATGCAAGGGAGATCCTCTTATTCACTAGCTCCCTGCTATTGTAGAGGTGCGAAGAGTCTTGTCCGAGACTCAAGAATTTCCTTCTCCTAAACAACTTATAGTTTCTCAACAACCTACTCAACCTTTGTTTGATCTAGTGGTCAAACCCTCCCAGTATTCATCACCCCACTATTCTTTTGAAGAGTGATCCTTATGTAATTTAACCAATATCAGCTTTGGTAAATCCCACTCTCGCTTCGAAGAGTGACTTTCACAAAGAGGTTGAATCGATTCCATTCTTGATCAATCTCACTCTTCTTTCAGAGAGTGAAGTGTATGCTAGTCACATTTTCTTCACTGCCAGTTCAGAACTTACTGAAAAAGGGGGCATTGAACTCGCTTTGGACAAACCCCCATGAAGCTTTCAGATTGGTTCCTTTGATTCGGATATCCTAGTTGAACTAGACCTTCCTTCTAATGCACCTTTCTAGATAAAGGTCAAAGTTGAAAAATACATGATTTCTCGTTGTATTTTTTATGAAGGAGCCTCAGTTAGTATCTTGTCTGCTCGTGCTTGGCGAGGCATGGGATCTCCCAGCCTTGTGTCGACATCTAGTCAGTTATTGGCATTTGATAGAATAACTAGTATAGCCTTGGGAATTCTTGCTCAAATACCTGTTACTTTTAGTGGGAAGACCATCATGCTGGAGGAGTTGCTCCCTGAGTGTCCTTATATTTCCCTCTTTCCTTGCATTCTGCATAACTTTGTTCCTTGTGCTTGCAACTAGTTTCGCCTACCTATGACACTCATCTCCTCACATTTAGAGCATTCTTTCTGCTCTCCTTCGAGCTCGTTAAAAATAGTAAGGAGGCCACAAGTTGACTTTTTTGGACTCATTAAAACTTCACGGGAAAGATACGGAGTTTCTTTAGGCCTAAGTCTAACTCCTCAAAATAGACTTGAATTCCAAGTAAACTTGTATGTTTAGGCTCGTTAAGAATATGTGAATGGGAATCCACATCAATGGTAGGTTATATATTTTTTGGACCATGTGGAATAGTTATGAAAAAGGAGCACTCTCTTTTCTTCGGAATTGAGAGGAATACTCTCACGCATAGGTTTATCAGTTTTCCTAACCTAAGGGGCTAAATTTACGGAAAATGAACCCTCAGTATGAGCTTAGTTTTCTCTTTTTCGTGCTCTGGACCTAAACATGAAAAATATTCCGAGTGTACTTTATGTATTTATCATGCTCGCTAAACCCTAAAGAATAAAGCATCGAGTTTACTGTTGTAAGCCCCATTTCTCATAATCAAATGGATATTTTCTAGTGATCTTTCCTTCCTTTACACTCATAAAAATTAGGCTAAATGTTTCTTTTGAAGGAGTGTTGGGTAGATTGTAATTTAACCTTTTTTGGACCTCCCCATCTAAGTACGAAAAAGGTGCGCCTTTCTTCTTCAAAAGCTAAGAGAGTTCTTTTGTGGTTTGTCACTATACTTTTCCATCCTCAAGAGACTAAATTGTACGAAAAATCACCCGTGTGAGTCTTGTTTGGATTTTTCAGACTCTCTAAACTATGAAAAAATTGTCGATCATTCACTAATTCAAGCTCGTAAAATCCACAAATCAATGCTTTATCAAGCATTATTCTGTCTCTTCTTCGAGCTTGCCAAAAATAAAGACAGTCCCGAGTTTTCTTTCTTGAACTCGTTAAACCTTTATAAGAAAGAGGGGAAGAGAAGTTCATTCACATGTTTTTACATCATGGTAGAAAGTATTGTCTCCTTGGAAAAGGCACCAGTTTTGAGTCTATCAACAATTGGGTCTCAGTTTTTGACCTTATCTTGATTCAGAGTTTTTACTCCTCTAGTTGGTCTCTTTTCCAATTATATGGGGAATATTTCAATGTCTCCTACATTGTAGATTTTTGTCGTTGGTCCTCTCATGTTAGAGGCTTCCTAAGTCACTTTTGTGTCGTGCTCACTATTCAACTATTAAACCTTTGTTAGCCATTCTATAGTTTCCTCTTGTTGTGTCCACCATTCCCTCCTATCAGTTCATTACATCATGTCTTCGGCAGTCCTTGTTGTGAAATTCTGTACCAATTCTAGATCCAATTAGTCTTTGACTTACCTCATTTTGGATGATGGAGGATGCGTTAATGTCTTCTTTCTTATCAATCTCTTCCTATTGAATACAACACATCTTCCTCTGGGAATGAGATTTAGAGTTTTATGATAGTACCTTGGGGATTGTAGTCATCAATGGAAATTTCCCTCACTATTGGGTAGTGGGAATACCTTAATGTCTCCTACCCGATGTATTCTTTAGGTGTTCGAATTCAATTCCTTGTTTTCACACTTGCTACAATGTACTAGGTACCTTGGGGACCATTTTCATTAACGGTGTCTTCTCTCGCATTTGTTAACGGTTCTCATCATCGACTGGTAATCAAATGGATTCCTCCATGTTCAAATTCAACTCTTTTATTTACATGGTTAGGATTCATACCTTTTTGGGTGGTTTGGATTGAATACCTTGGGCCAATAGTAGCATTGTCATATTTTTCTATTGCCCGAGTTACGCAAGACCTTGTCACACTTTATATGACATTTTTCTAAGACATAGATCCACCTTGTATTTTTGTGGCTATGATCGATTGTTGACAATGGATCTACCTTGTTCATTTGTGGCCATGACTCTAGATTTGATATGGAATATTTTTTGTATATTGAGCGACCATGATATTTCATCAGCTATACATATGTTGGATCCGCCTATATCTTTATGGCGATGATTTGTATATGGACTTGTATGTCCCAGATATCAGTTTTTGTCTGACATTTATCTCTCTTTCAGGTACCTGTGTTCGAGCCTTTTGATCTTAGATTCTCTACTCTCTCCATACTCAGTTGTTTCCTTTCTAATGTATTTCAGCTATCGTCTTCCCCTCTAACCTCATAGATTAGGGGGCATCTGTTATAGCCTAAAATGACACATATTTTCCTGTGACCATTTTTCCATGATTCCATCGCATGTCGACACTTCCATGATGACACTTCATGAAAGTCACTCAATGAACACCTATTTTTGAGGACCTGTATCTAGATTTTTGTAACTTCCTTTGACCTCTTCTCTACACCGTTGGAAAGATATTTCAGTTAGCTAAAACTTTCTGCAAGACACCAAAGTCTGAAAATGCACAAAATTACCCTTAAAAAGATATTTTTGATGTACACGTGGGTTTCCTTAAGGAAACTCGTGTGTTGCACGCGAATTTTTATATATAATACTCACGTGTGCCCTAAATACATGACTATTTACATTGCAACCCGCATGTACCTCCTACACACATGAATTTTTTTTTCTGCAACACGTGCGTTCGTCCTGTAGATGTCAAAAAAAAAGTTTCTCGAAGTTTACGTAGTTTGGGTGGTTATGCAACTGACTCCTTCAGTTGTAACTACTTTGTCTTTGAACCTATATCTTCACAATCATATAAATAGAGGTAGGGAGGTCCATGAGAGGGGACTTGAACTTTCACATTGTCATCCTAGAGGAATTGGGAATCTCTTTGCCCACATGTTTTCCCTAGAAGCTTTCTCCTTGTGTTGTAGAGCTTGGAGGCTGACTTCCTTGGAGGACAGAAGCAGCAGAACCATATCAAGGTTTCATGAGGTGCCCAACTTGAAGAGAAGGTATATTTGTACTTGTTTTCATGATTAATAAAGATGTGATGTCCTTCTTCTTCTTCCAAAATCATTGTTGAATGTGTGATTAAATCTCTGTTTATGACCATATGATGATGTTAATCGGATTATTATTTCATGTTTCTTTGGTTATCATTGTTTTATATGTGGTCATATTTGTTTGAGGAAGTGTTACGGACAGAAATTCCTACGGCTTGGGGTACCACAACAGACAGCTAGACTCCAGAAATCAATCTTTCCCAATATGCAATAGAAATAAAAACATCTAACACTAAAGGATCAAACCTCATACCT
>LPNX011134870.1:60373-121306 GCA_001517045.1 Pseudotsuga menziesii
TTATCTCCCCCCCTTTCAATGTACCAAGGGGTTCCTTATATAGCTTCACAAGGGGAAATGAAGGGTCGAATCTGAGCAATCTCAAGCCATATGGAAGGCCAGGAGTCATATGAGTCGGATCCAATTCAAGGAACGCCCCAAAAGGATTTGGACTATGCACACATCCCGATGTACGCGACTATAGGGGTCAAACCCGCGTATGTACACGGTTATCAGGGAAAAAGCCATGTATATCATAGTTTATATAGTTTTGGGAATGATCAATGATACATCAAAGGATAAAATGTGGTACATTGGGTCTAAAGAGTCTGCAGCGGGATAGGGGAAGGCCATACAAAGTGTGATTCACCTAGTGGGGTGAAAATGTCTATAACAGATGCCCCGTAATGTATGAGATCAGAGGGGTTATACGATGGCCGAAATACATTATAAGTCCATCCCAGAAGTGAAGTGATGAAGGTACCCAAATGGAAGACCAGCCACCCAATCAGCATAATACCATAATAGAACTCTGCGTATAACTGTAAATACATATAGCAGTCCCGGATACATAAGAGTACAATGGCCATGAATAGGCATGAAACATGATAACACATATGTGGTCATCGCCACGTACAATATACATAGATCAGAATCTCCATGATGAAGATATACAAAGGACCATGATCTCCACAAAGGCTAAAGATATATAACAGATCAAGATATCCATAGTGGCTGGAAATGTCTGACATATACTGGAACAAGTCACGAGAGCTGAAATCTCATGAACACTGGCACGATCAAGGAGGTAGCATATAGTGGATGCCACCAATCTGGAAGGTCTTCTACACAAACCGCTATGAGTACATGTCCTACTATGTGAATAGAGGTGTCGAGGTCGAACATAGTAGTCCATCGTCTGATTACCGGTCATTGATGTATACCGTTAATAGACGCGAGATCACCCACCAATAATGAAAATGGGAATCAAGGTACTAGAGTGCAAACTAACAAGTGTGAATAAATGTGTTGAGGTCTAACACTTGAGAGAATCCATCTATCAGGGGACATTGATGGCGAGAGAACCTGCCACTGATGACTGCAAGTCTCAAGGAACTCAAAATGACTCTAGACTCCAATCCCAAAATAAATGATCTGAAGTCGATGGGATGAAATCCACTGGAAGGAGGGCATTAGGGCATCCCCCATCATCCAACACGAGGTACTCAGCAAGGCTGTATAATATGGAAGAACTCTATCATAAGGTGCACGAACCAGTAACTATATCGGGAATGGACGACATGCAAAGTCAAGATAACTGAGGAATGGCCGACTCAGGTTTCAACTTCCTTCGAACAAGAGCATAACGACGTATGGTGATTGAATGAAGGCAGCATAGACTCGATATACAAACTGGGACATCTCTATGACGCAGGAGGCATTAATAGAGGCTCCATAGGGACTGGAAGCTTAACCAGTCAGTGGAGCTAAAACTCAGATAACGAGTACAGCTCCTAAGTCAAACTATAACCTAACCAATGGATGTGATATACAGTGCTCTGTTCGAAGGTGACACGACTTGATATCTGCCAAAGATCATATCTTTTCTTGTCCGGCTTTTTTGGTTTTTTGATTTTTTTGGTCTTTTTCAGTTATTTGAAAAGCTTGAAAAAAGAATAAACTAGCTTTATAGTTACAAACTAGGAGGAGATGAGTGTCATAAAGGAAAACAAACTAGTTCCAAGCAGTGGAACATACCTATGCTCAATGCAAGGATACATGTGTAGGATATCGACACTCGGGGGAAAATCCCCTCCCGGTAAAAAAGGGAATCAAGCTGTGAAAGATATAAATAGAGGCTCTACATGCCTAGAAATCAGACAAGCTTGGGCTATATGGCTGAAACGCAATGTCAGGGGAGCCGGCATAAAGCTCAATAAGACAGGAAAAGCTCATGATAATGCATCCACAACTCGATATAAGGGGAGTCCAGGAGGAAACTGGCCAGCATAAGATCAAGAGGAGTATGAGGCTCTTGCTAAATGTCATGGCAATACTATACAACGGACTCCCACACCCTAAAGGGGGAAACATCGGCATGGGAACCAAATGCAAATAAGGCGCTAACTAGGGTACCCATGTAAGGTGAGTCTCTACCACTCACATCATGCCACTTCTATAGCAGTAAGAAGGTTCCGTGACATAATAGAGTGGGTTCGTACCTAAGGATATAGTGACATGGTCATAAGTTCATGCAAAATGCAAACGGTGGTGAACCTAACCTATATGCCAGTATAGACGTAATACCTATGATAAGCACGAACGGTCTCTAGTCACAAAAGAAGCATCCAACAGAAAAACTTCAGACCCAAGGAAGACCCAACCACACTCACAACCCACCCAGCAACTTCCCACAACATCAGACTCACCAAAAGGGAGGATGTACGCGACTGTATAGAGAACAGCTGCGTATGTACGCCACTTTTGGCCAAACATCCGCGTATGTACGCGACTGTTGTCCAAAAACCCGCGTATACAGAGAAGGCAGTGGTAAAAAGCAGGTCAAGGCCAAACCAATAAAGGGGAGTGTCAATGGACAAACATATGTAAAATGCGACACAAAAACAGAGAGAAACCAAAAGCAAGTCAATAATATCAAGCCCATTGTGCCCCCAACCCCCAAATAAAAACAAGGAACATCCCCAGTGGAGTCTCCATTTCTGTTACGGAGAGAAATTCCTATGGCTTGGGGTACCACAACAGACAGCTAGACTCCAGAAATCAATCTTTCCCAATATGCAATAGAAATAAAAACATCTAACACTAAAGGATCGAACCTCGTACCTTATTTCGGACGGTTGAAGTAGATCCCCGTTGAGCTTTCCAATATTCAACTTGAATTGTTATAGCACGTCCTCAACAACAAATAAGCAATACAAGCATACTATATTTCATGGTGTTAGATCTATTCTAGCATATATAATCAATAATGTATAAGCATTTGACATATTCCAATGGATGTAACATTCATTCAAATACACATTACTGGACAGGAAAAGATATTTCTATTAATATGAATCAGAGATTACAAGTGACAACCTCTGACGGCACGTCTGCGAACCGGAGAAACTAAATCCCCCACTTGGGCCTCCATCACTCCGATAGCAAGCTCACTAACAAAGGCAAGCTTGGGAAGAACACAACAGTGCTCCAAAGGGACAAAGGGATGCAGACTCAAGTATAGTTCTGGCAACAATGGACTATAGTTTCGATACTCTCAATTCTCTCTTATCTCCCCCCCTTTCAATGTACCAAGGGGTTCCTTATATAGCTTCACAAGGGGAAATGAAGGGTCGAATCCGAGCAATCTCAAGGCATATGGAAGGCCAAGAGTCATATGAGTCGGATCCAAGTCAAGGAACACTCCAAAAGGATTTGGACTATGCACACATCCCGATGTACGCGGCTATAGGGGTCAAACCCGTGTATGTACACGGTTATCGGGGTAAAATATGCGTATATCATAGTTTATATAGTTTTGGGGATGATCAATGATACATCAAAGGATAAAATGTGGTCCATTGGGTCTAAAGCGTCTGCAGCGGGATAGGGGAAGGCCATACAAAGTGTGATTCACCTAGTGGGGTGAAAATGTCTATAACAGATGCCCCCTAATGTATGAGATCAGAGGGGTTATATGATGGCCAAAATACATTATAAGTCCATCCCAGAAGTGAAGTGATGAAGGTACCCAAATGGAAGACCGGCCACCCAATCAGCATAATACCATAATACAACTCTGTGTATAACTGTAAATACATATAGCAGTCCCGGATACATAAGAGTACAATGGCCATGAATAGGTATGAAACATGATAACACATATGTGGTCATCGCCACGTACAATATACATAGATCAGAATCTCCATGATGAAGATATACAAAGGACCATGATCTCCACAAAGGCTGAAGATATATAACAGATCAAGATCTTCATAGTGGCTGGAAATGTCTGACATATACTGGAACAAGTCACGAGAGCTGAAATCTCATGAAAATTGGCATGATCAAGGAGGTAGCATATAGTGGATGCCACCAATCTGGAAGGTCTTCTACACAAACCGCTATGAGTACATGTCCTACTATGTGAATAGAGGTGTCGAGGTCGAACATAGTAGTCCATCGTCTAATTACCGGTCATTGATGTAAACCGTTAACAGACGCGAGATCACCCACCAATAATGAAAATGGAAATCAAGGTACTAGAGTGCAAACTAACAAGTGTGAATAAATGTGTTGAGGTCGAACACTTGAGAGAATCCATCGATCAGGGGACATTGATGTATTCCCAAAACTGTCGATGGCGAGAGCACCTGCCACTCATGACTGCAAGTCTCAAGGCACTCAAAATGACTCTAGACTCCAATCCCAAAATAAATGATCTGAAGTCGATGGGATGAAATCCACTCGAAGGAGGGCATTAGGGCATCCCCCATCATCCAACACGAGGTACTCAGCAAGGCTGTATAATATGGAAGAACTCTATCATAAGGTGCACGAACCAGTAACTATATCGGGAATGGCCGACATGCAAAGTCAAGATAACTGAGGAATGGCCGACTCAGGTTTCAACTTCCTTCGAACAAGAGCATAATGACGTATGGTGATTGAATGAAGGCAGCATAGACTCGATATACAAACTGGGACATCTCTATGATGCAGGAGGCATTAATAGAGGCTCCATAGGGACTGGAAGCTTAACCAGTCAGTGGAGATAAAACTCAGATAACGAGTACAGCTCCTAAGTCAAACTATAACCCAACCAATGGATGTGATATACAGTGCTCTGTTCGAAGGCGACACGACTTGACAGCTGCCAAAGATCATATCTTTTCTTGTCCGGATTTTTTGGTTTTTGGATTTTTTCGGTCTTTTTCAGTTATTTGAAAATCTTGAAAAAAGAATAAACTAGCTTTATAGTTACAAACTAGGAGGAGACGAGTGTCATAAATGCAAAAAAACTAGTTCCAAGCAGTGGAACATACCTATGCTCAATGCAAGGATACATGTGTAGGATATCGACACTCGGGGGAAAATCCCCTCCCGGTAAAAAAGGGAATCAAGCTGCGAAAGATATAAATAGAGGCTATGCATGCCTAGACATCAGACAAGCTTGGGCTATATGGCTGAAACGCAATGTCAGGGGAGCCGGCATAAAGCTCAATAAGACAGGAAAAGCTCATGATAATGCATCCACAACTCGATATAAGGGGAGTCTGGGAGGAAACTGGCCAGCATAAGATCAAGAGGAGTATGAGGCTCTTGCTAAATGTCATGGCAATACTATACAACGGACTCCCACACCCTAAAGGGGGAAACATCGGCATGGGAACCAAATGCAAATAAGGCGCTAACTAGGGTACCCATGTAAGGTGAGTCTCTACCACTCACATCATGCCACTTCTATAGCAGCAAGAAGGTTCCGTGACATAATAGAGTGGGTTCGTACCTAAGGATATAGTGACATGGTCATAAGTTCATGCAAAATGCAAACGATGGTGAACCTAACCTATATGCCAGTATAGACGTAATACCTATGATAAGCACGAACGGTCTCTGGTCACAAAAGAAGCATCCAACAGAAAAACTTCAGACCCAAGGAAGACCCAACAACACTCACAACCCACCCAGCAACTTCCCACAACATCAGACTCACCAAAAGGGAGGATGTACGCGACTGTATAGAGAACAGCTACGTATGTACGCGACTTTTGGCCAAACATCCGCGTATGTACACGACTGTTGTCCAAAAACCCGCGTATACAGAGAAGGCAGTGGTAAAAAGCAGGTCAAGGCCAAACCAATAAACGGGAGTGTCAATGGACAAACATATATAAAATGCGACATAGAAATAGAGAGAAACCAAAAGCAAGTCAATAATATGAAGCCCATTGTGCCTCCAACTCCCAAATAAAAACAAGGAACATCCCCAATGGAATCGCCATTTCTGTTACGGAGAGAAATTCCTATGGCTTGGGGTACCACAACAGACAGCTAAGGAAATGTGGTCCATTGGGTCTAAAGAGTCTGCAGCGGGATAGGGGAATTCCATACAAAGTGTGATTCACCTAGTGGGGTGAAAATGTCTATAACAGGAAGGTATCATTTGTTTTGCATGTCTCTTGGAGCAAGAGGAGCGAGAGGAGAAAGAAGAGGATTGAAAGTCTACTTGGATCAACCTTCATTTGGCTAAGGTATGAACCATTCCAATCTCTAAAAATTGCTTATATATACTTATAGAACCATTTGCATCTCTCTTTCAACCCGAGTACATTAATGGCCTCTTAAACCCTAGCCATATGAAACTTTCCTCTACAACAATTTCCCTCCATCATCTTTGCTTCAAAGTTGCGAATTCACAATCACATATGGGAAAAAATGTCTACAACCACATATGGGAAAAAATGAAAAAAAAAAATCAATGGCCATGATTTAGAGTGAAACCGAGGACTTAAATATGGGTTCTTCCATAATCCTTTGGACTGTTCTAGGAATTTGGCCCCAATTATCTTTAGATCCAACTTCACCGATGACAAGACATACACTATCCTTGTAATGTCATCATGAGATTGATTCCTTCATTTAATGGGAGAATAGAAGTTAACATAAAATATGGTTATCTAGAAGATATCAATTAGCTAATTTTCAGTTATTATCCCTGGACTC
This sequence comes from Pseudotsuga menziesii, assembly GCA_001517045.1. Lineage (NCBI taxonomy): Eukaryota > Viridiplantae > Streptophyta > Pinopsida > Pinales > Pinaceae > Pseudotsuga > Pseudotsuga menziesii. The sequence continues at coordinate 67,079 of LPNX011134870.1, forward strand.
TTTTACAAGGAAGGTTGAAGAGAATGAGACAAACCTGTTTTCCCATAATTTAGCCTCCCTCCTAACAAAAAATTCCTCAATCTTCTTGATGGCCTTCAAAGTATTTAGAATATTTCTATCATATCTCTCAAGCCTGTTTCTTCTTCTCGCAAGCTCGAGCGTTGTGTCCTGTTTGTTTGAAAGAAACAGTATTAACTGAAAATTTTGCATGTCTAATAATGTCATCAAATTAACTCCATCCACTTCAAAACATGGCCTTAAGAATTTGGTATGGCACAAAAAATGAAATTTGTTTCCTTAAATTCTTCAAAATTGTTAAAAAAAGAATACTTTTGTTTGCAAAAATTGACTAATATAGAAGTTGGTTCTAGCAACTATCTAAGTGCAAAGAGATCGACGCAAATAAGAAATCACTTGTATTGCAAGTTTGGATGAAAATTATGGCACACCATGGGAAATAATGGGCAAACATGTCAACATGTGTCATGGGCACACACAGTATACCTTAGTAAGTTCTTTTCGATGTATCTTTTTGTATGCTTTAGTCCACTTCACCTTTCGAGGGTTACGTTTCATTTTGAAATTCTTATGACATTTGGAACAACAAAACTAGAATACCTGAAAATGAGAAAAAATAAGTTAGGAGATAGCACTATCATTTGAGTAGGCTAGGAATAAACTGAAAAAATTGCAAGATATGGCCTTTTGGATAGATCAGTTTCAATGTAAAATGTTACATTAATTGGATTACTTCTAGGTTTAGGATGGATAACAACCTACCTATTTTTTCTCTCAATCTTATCTCAATTAAAATAGTTGGAATCTTCCTTTTGAAATGTGTCATTTATCCATGTTTATAAAGAAATAAATGTAGAGGAAGACCTTCTATCCAATGAAGGATCAAGTTTGAATTTCAATTCAACCTGGGTCCTGCATACATGATTACAAAGAGTGTATTGGTATGTCAGATCAGCCATGTAAATTCAATCCAATATTAATGCATTTGAAAGGAGAATACATTGATCATGAATTTGTTTCAAAGGTGGAGCTGTTGAAAATCTTCTCCTTGATGAATTCCTTAAACCTAAAATTAAATGTAAAAATAAAATAGGAGTAAGTACGTTTCCCTTCAGTAAAAAAAAATAAGAGTAAGTAGATAGATAGCTTACTCAAATGTCGTGAGGGGATTATATGATGCAATAGTCATCCACAATTGTGTTATGTCAGATGGGTCTATTTCAACTCTAATCTAATGCAACAAAATACATGGCATAAGCACAATATTCCTTGGGAAAACTAAAGAAATGAAAAATGAAAATAATTGTATTGAGTAGTTCATTGTGTACCAAGCAAAGTGTGGCTTTGGTAGCCTCAAAATAAAATGTGGTACTTAAAACTAAATTGTTAGGATTGGGATCTTGCAAGAGATTATTTTTTTGTGTAGTCAATATATCGGTCAGAAACAAGATATTGTAAAAATACATACAAAGGACTGTACTCACAAGTCCTCGAGAAATAGTTTTCCAAAGGCTGTTGAACAAATTTTCCCTTTTAGAAAGTGATAACAGCTCCACACCTCTGACCTGCATTTAAAACAATCCTTCAAGTTACAGATCACCTAGAGAAACTAACTAAATCCATTGCAGCCTCAAATCATCACGAGAAGAGGCAACACACCACCAGGATCTGGAGGAACTCAACACTCAGCTGGTGTGACATGAACTCTCCTGGGATCTGAGATGACATATCTGCAAAGATATCGGAAAGGTAGGATGGATTTCTGGTGGGGAGCACATGGACCCCAAATATCTCACGCATCTGGAGTTAGAAACAGTGTTGCTCCTAGTCTGTCGCTAAGTTGGTAACCAATATTGAAAAGCAAGATTCCATATGCAGAAAGTGTGCAAGATTCCATATGCATAAAGTGTTCCCTATGGACCCTATTAGAATATTTGAACATCGAATCAGATAGACCCCACATCATTACAACACTAAATTCATCTCCAAATGTCATGTAACACACATTTGGACACATGACTATTGATAAAACTATACCTCTTCATGCAACAAATATGCACACTTTCACCACTTTCCACATCCCATAATATGACAAGTATTTATCACTTGATCTAGTAGAAATATAGTTGCAGTTGTCATGTCATTGCACTGAGTGCACACAAGTCAGAAATTTAAGATAAACACATTGAATCTCAACATTTTAAGAGTCATAACTTAAATTATTTGATAAAATACATGACACAAATTAGAAAAAAATTACACATTCAATTTTGGAATTCAGAAAGCAATAGTTCTCGTTATAGTAGACTAACTTATTGCAACTGTACATAAAAGGGATTTATAGTAGACTAAGCAATAGTACAAAAAAGGCATTGGTATCAATTTGTCAATTCCAGCTAAACAAATTCATATGATTTCTACATGGGTCTGTCTTTGGTGATCCTGCTTTGCTCCCTAAATGAAAATAACTAGGGATAATCCCTGATTCTCACTAAAACAACTATTCCCCCACACATCTAGATATTTACCAATTTAAAACATTATATTATATTGTCGATGATATAGCACACATCATTAGCACACAACGTTTTAATTCATGTCATAACACAAAAGCAGAAAATAACTTGAACTAAAATGCATAAAATTCTTGCAATCTTTTCATTAAACCAATGATCTTCTACTAAGAAATACTATGAGTTTAACTTGGATGTATATATAGGAACCGTCCTTCCAATATAAGGATGTTAAAAATATCTAAGCAAAACTATAATTATGCAAAAATGCAATCTAGAATAAAATAAAATAAAAAGGAAAATATAATATCAATATAATACACAATTGAAAAAATGGCATTAATGAAATACATCTTGTGTTTTGAACATATTACAACACATCTGAGGCTGCAAATACATAAAAAATGCATTTGTAAATGTCATCCTCACAAACTGTCTTCCTCCAAATACATTTGTAAATGCCATCATTATCTTCCCAAATCGCGTTCCTCCTTCAGTGGAAACTAGCAGAAATGGATGGATAAAATCAGTGCAGAAATCTTTCATTGGATCATCATGATGAAATTTCTTCATCCTGTATGCCTCCATATCCTCAGAAGTAACCTGTAAGAGTCAAAAAAATAAACATAATAAGTCCTACTAAAAGGGCATCTAAAAGTGCATTGAAAGGACCAATAAATAGTTAAACACGAAAAGGGGAAAACAGTTTTTACCTCATCACTCCATCTAACATTGTACTTCCTTTTTATTTCATATTTCTCCTCCCTCTTCCTTTTATTTTCTGGTTAAGGTGAAACAAAACAAATCAAATCCATACCCCCAGGTACTAGTAAATGTTTACAGACCATAGGGAAAAAATTTATAATTTACCCGACTATCTCGAGGGGGAAGCAACGTAGTGGTGCATGTAATGACATTGTATTAATAAGAAATACATAAAAAAATCCCCAAAAACATTGCTAATTTGATAACACAATACATTTTTAAGGGTATTAGTAAGACGTTTCTTGTCAAGAACAAGATAATCAGGTACATCCAGACCCCGGGTTGCAATTTTTTTCTGCTCTTGGATTTGAGGCTTTTCTACAATGGAAACGAAAAATGAATTGAAGGATTGGATGATTAATCAGGAAGTCAAAGCAGAATGCTAACAAAAATATTTAAAATAATACGCATGATTAGAATAAATGACCACAAACCTTCAGGATTCTCCTTGCGAGTCAAGTTAGCTTTCATGAGATCAGTTGCTGCTTCAACAACCTCAATTCGTGCTAACCCTATACAATAATTGTTTCCTATTATCTGCTTACAACACTTGAAACCTCACTGGTGATGTTTCCACTAGGATCCCCAAACACTAGTATGGTTTTTGATAAACACGCCTTCCTCGTACTTACTCTTTGGCATAGCTTTCTCTTGAATGAACAACAAACAACAAAAGAATTAAAGTAGAGGTCAAAGTTAACCATTCTAGTAGAATAGTAGCACACAGTTTAAGAATATTTAGTTCTTGCATACTAGTCCCCATAGAGGATGTTCAAAGACTAAATATCATATAAATAATCAATATTTCATGTAAAATAAGTATGTCGAATTCTTATGAACATAATCCCATAGTTCTAATTTTGGTGAAGCAAACAAAATTGTATATTTATAATTTAACTCCTATGCCCATTCTACTTGATCTGTATGAAAAATAAATATTGAAAATAAAGGAACAATTATCTTACTTGTTCCTTAATTATTTGACCTGCTTGATCATATTCAACTAGCCTTTCAATTTGACACATTAATAATTCCATTGGAGGCTTATCTTCAGATGTTGCATTTTCATATTTATCCACAATATCCTCCTTTGTTTGGGACTTCAATTTTTCTTTCTTGATTTGGAACTCCTTATACAACAGTTCTTATTGAGATGGAGCTGCCTGTAAGTGAATCTATTGTCCTTTCTCAAAGGACTCCCATGCATGTATGTTCATATGCTTGAACTCTTGACCTTGACCCCTACTTTTGAATTGATTATCTCCCTACAAAAATTTATCAAAGTACAAATTAATTCCCTGCACGAATGGGAAAAATAAAATTAACTCTTCAAAGAAGCAACACTCTAAGAGAAAGTAAACTGTTCTTAACATGGAATATGGCTTAATCCATAGAACTTCTCATTTGGATTAGTGTTAGGAAGAGAATCCTCTCTCATTGATCGAGTTTTGGGATCATATTGAATTGAATTTACATCCAAGTTCAGAAGATAATTCATAGTGAACTCTGTAATACGCAAGTTTCTTATGCAAATTAAGTATATTTAAAAAGTTAGTCTAGACTCTAAACAAGGAAAACAAAAAATAAATAGCAAAATATATCATAAAAATTAGTACAGTTGTGATAGAATTAACATTAATACACAACTACAACAATTGAGTTGAAATCAAAACCAACCTAACTATACCACTACTGCCACCTCCAGTTGTACGCACATGCTTTTATACCTTTGCAAAATCCATCTACTCACTCTCATTAACCTTGGCTTCACTGCACTTTAAGAGCATATTTATCATCATCATTGTACTCCCTTTCTCCTTTTTCAAGATTATTGCTTTTCTCCTCTAATTTCTTCAACTGTTGATCTTTCTGATACTTCCTTATTTCCTCATCCTTGGTTCATATCCATCTATAACACAAGCATATGTAGTTGGATCATAACCATTCCATTGGTCCCATTTACCATCATAGTCCAGCTCAAAGGTTTCTACTTTTTCATCAGGTGCTATTCTCTTATTGGTCCATATGGATCCAATTTTATGAGGCCTTTCCATACAGGCCTTGATATCATGTGTCATTGTGACACAGCTGGAATGAAAATCAGAAAAGGAAATTTTTAAACAAGCTAAATGAAATTGTGAATCGTATTTTGATATTGCAGAAAGATACAATTTACATATCTTCTCAATTTTTCATTTAACTAATTAATTTCAAGAATATAATGCCACTTCCCATGTCACTATAGACAAAGATATAAGAGATTGTACATGTTGTAAACAGTTTGTGACAATGTAGGATTGCAACTGGACTTACTTATTGCATGCACCTTTTTTATATTTCTCGGCCTAGAAAACTTTGGCACCTCTATCATACCGTTAATTTGTATAGTTTGGATATGACTTCCATTTTCTTTGATGTTTCAGAATCTGTTTATATAAGAGATCACAATAAAGTTAGAAACCCAATATGAACATGTATCCTCATTATGAACTGAAATTGGAAAAACTCTTAAGATGGCATCAAAAATAATTTACCGCTATTTTCGCATTAAGATACCATGGTGTCGATGACATATACTAAGGGATGTGAGGCTTGATTTATTTTCCATATTCATCAAGCTCTGCTGGTGCAACTCCAGCCTTCCTAGCCTCTTCCAACTCCAATTGCTTTCGATGATCTTCTCTTGATTTAAAGGTTCTTGTTACATGAGAAAAACCCTGACATAAGTAGCGATGCATGCATTACTACTTTATAATATGAACCATGCATTACTTCAAAATACATGGCATAAGCATAGTATTCCTTGAGGAAACTAAAGAAATGAAAAATCAAAATAATTGTACTGTGTAGTTAGTCATGTACCAAGCGAAGTGTGGCTTTGGTATCCTTGAAATACAATGTGGTACTTGCAACTAAATTGTTAGGATTGGGATCCTACAAGAGATTATTTTTTCATGTAGTCAATCTATCAGCTAGAGCCAAGGTATTGTAAAAATAAATACACAGGACTATACTCACAAGCCCTGAAGAAACAATTATTCGAAGGTTGTTGAACAAATTTGACATTTCATAAAGTGATAAAGGATTCACACCTTTGACCTGCATTTAAAACAATCGTTCAAGTTACAGATCACCTAGAGAAACTAACTAAATCTAGTGTAGCCTCAAATCAATACGATAAAACTTTTTAGGAGACACCCCGCCTAAAAATAATAGTAACCAGAAACATTTTGCAGCCCTACTAAACACCTTACCAACCATTCTTACAATCCAATATCAAATAATAGAGAGTCATGGATAAATTTTTATGGCATGTGATTCACAAGTTTCATTGCTCAATTTAAAAGAAAGAATGATCATGAAAAATTTGAGGAGAGGATACACATAAACATGACCTACTTGGTTACCACAGCTTTAGAGGTTCAAGAATAGGGTGTCAGCAACAAGCTAGATCAAATTTATGTAGGCCTCAATGTATGATTTTTAAATTTGGATGTTTAAAATATTCCTTTAGGGGATGAGACATATCTTTCCTCTCTCAACCATGTCTAGGTTTAAAGACTCATAGCATAAAAAATATTATTATGGAACCTATTTTTCCACTTAGAGGTCCCACGTGGTGGTTTGAGTTGTTTTTAATGTCCATGGATGTCTAGCATCCTCCTTTGGCATCCAAACCCTGGGTATCTTCACCTGACCATGTTAAAGGTCACCTAGTGCTCAAAATATCCTTTAGAAAGACAAGGATACCCATGGAAAGTATTAAATAAGTCTATCACCCCTTCTAAAAATTGTTCAATCAACAAAGGCATATACATTTAAAGGAACACATACCAATTGTGTTACTTGTCATGGACAATTTCCATATACTATCCTAAAAGGTGAACAACCAGTCTAAAATACCATATGTAGCTTCATCCTTATATCATATTAACACTTGAAAAGCACTATAGTAGCATGAATCAATGAATAAGAGGTCTTGAGAATATAGAGTGTAGCTTCCTCAAATCTAAGATAAAAAAAACAATATTTAGATTACTATTTAGACCACCAAATAGTCTTGTAGTTGATGACAAAAATGAGAGATTACTTTAGACTGTTAGCCTTTATATCATATGCTTTCACTGACCCAGAATGTATATAAGATAAGAGCACAAATCCACACTTTCAAATCTATGTAAGGATGGATAACAATATAACCATATGGACTCAATGTATTGGGGCCATCCTCTTAAATATGTAAATATAACAATGCTTCCTCACTATACACAAACCAAGATAATGTTTCTAAACTACTGTATTAATGTAAAAATGTTCTTGGATCTTGTTGAGGCCTGAAAATTCGTAGGAAACAATAGCAAGGGATTCTTCCCAGTCATTGTTCCCAACTAGCCCATGTCTGTTTGGTGTAGGGAATCCGTATGGTTTGTAGTCCAGCTACCGTAGGTCAAGTAACAAAAACGAAAGGGTTTTACCGGTTGCAGCCTGGTCCACCGTGTATATTTTTTTATTTTTGACTTTAAGTATGATGTGCAAGTGCCTATCTAAGATGTAGATTGATGAAGAATGCAAGGAGTGGTCACAATGTGAAGCGCAGGTTCTTACCTCTCGTCTTAGACTCTCTTGCATCTAAATCACACACAACTGGAAAAACAATGCTAACTAAGCTATCCCTAGGGAGAAAGATTATTAATTCATGAGTAATGTAATACCATCCATATGTTAAGATACATCATAGATAGTTGTTCTTGAAATCAAAACACATAAACATAAACAAAGATATGCACAAAAAGATAGCTCGTCATCTGTTAAAACATCCATTACTCATAGTGGAAATTATCACTGAATAAACCAGAGAACATTCAAATAAGAACATAGGTTCAAAAAGTTAGAATGCTCTCACAGTTGATGAAACACAACTAAAAATGAAATAGTTTCCCTTCAACATTGTTCATTACATCACATTTGAACATTCCACACAACACTTTCTCCAATAGGCAAAATTTGTAATTTTATTATTGCAAAACGAAGAAGTTCCTTTTACAACAAGTAGCTCACAAGTTTCTCTGGGAAAAAGCCCCCCTCTTTTCCCTCTCTCTCTTTTCCATTTATACAAGAACCAGTTCCAACCTTTCGGTTACCTCACCAACGTTTCAATCTCCAGTCTTGTCATTTTGGGAATGCTCATGATTTAATGTTATGTTTTAAATAAAAATTTCTATGAAAATGGGCACAGCTAGGTAACTATCGTACTGCCCAAGCCTGGGCCCTTTCTTTGTAATGATTACGTTTTATCATTCCTCGATCCCTTTCGGACCCTTGATAATTTTCTTCCTTGAGCAACGGATCCGCCACCTTACACTCTAGCATGCTTTGTCCTCCAACTACATCTTCTTCGCCATGATAATCTTCAAAAAATAAGGGACCCAAGAAATTTGCCATGTCCATCTGTGACCAAAAGAGAATTTATCATACATCCTAACTATATTGAGGAAACATAACTTATAATATCAGTGAACTGAATACTAAAGAAGAGAGAGCCAAAATTGGGTTTTTTATGTGTGAAATTCAACCTAAAACAAGGCACACCGGTCTCTTTCGGAACAGTGATACTCTCCTAACAAACGGCAGAAAAACGATTAAGAACGGGCCCATAAAAAAAACCTTCGTCAACGAATCGGAACACTAGACATCGAACGGTCGGCGCGATAAAACATAAGGGGCGGGACTTAATGAGGCATTGGATAGTTAGTGGACTACACAGCCGCAATGGCAGAAGATGAAAGATCAAGGAAAAACCACAAACTAGTGAATAGGACGTCAGTGAAAAGACAAACAGTCCGATGGGCGATTAGTCTATTCACAAGCAGCAACGACGAAACTCAATCAGCCTGCGACCTTCGATCAAAATCATAACTCATTCCGAAAAAATCAAAAAATGAGGTCTATTTTCCAGTAATGAAATGTGGGCTGACCTCCAAAAATGGAAAACAACACTCCCAACTTAAAATTCAACAATAAACATCGTAGAACTGCTAAGCCTTTCAGTCGAAAACATGCACAGACCCAAACGACATCTCGAATAGTAAGAAATAGACACAGAATAATCCAAACATGTAGCAGAGTGGGGAAACCAAAATCAAAATGGAGGGTCCAAAATTTCCAGAAATTTGGGAATAGTTGTAGCTGCAAAAATTGGCAGCTCACTGGTGAATCTAGGTCTCTGAGTAAACTCTTCCTTGAGCAATAGACTATTTAGTAGTGAAACCAACATGTTGAATCCTTCTAGATGTCTGGATTCCCATAATGTCACATATATGAACCTGTAGTCATTGATGATAATCCAATTTCTTAGGGAACGGAAACCAAAATTTCAAGGTCAGGTAACTCTTTTGAGGCTTAAGCAAGCGGATTTCATTTTAACCTTGTCTTTGGGTAGCTTCCAACTTAGACGCCACAGGATTGTAATGCATGGTAAACATAAATATTCGCTTGTTTCCCGATCCCATGACATTTGGAATTTTTCATTTGTGGACTTGTTGACGGGAAAAAGTGACTTGCTCGCAACAGGGAGATGTAGCCCAGTCCGGGATCCTTAAACAGGCTCCAAGCTGTTTGGAATGGCTACACTCGACGGGTTTAGTGGCTCCGTTAGCCAATGAATTAACCTAAATGGAATCTAACAGTTGAAATGAAATCTAAAAGATCAGTTAAAACTAAAATGTTAAAGATTCACAATGCATGGGATCTGAAGATCAAATGCTATCTGGTTAATCGATGAGACTGCTTTTTACCTTTTTCTGTGTTTTAAAGAAAAAGAAAACTTCAAACTTAAATCTGATCACAACAAGAAAATAGAATCATCCTTTGCTTGACTGTATCAGAGCAAAAAGTAATCTAAAATCTAATCTTAAATCTGATTATTAGATAAAAATAGAATCATCTACTTCTATCAAAATAAACAGAAGAGAGAACATGGCCAATTTAATCTTCTTTTCACCAATTTCTTTACTTGTCAGATTCAAATAGAAATAATTAATATATCTCAAATAGGAAATCATTCACTTTTCAAACATAAATAACATTCTAATTGATTAATAGCATTAAAGAAATCATAATTTGACAGTAATTTTAAAGATATAAGTCAGATCTGAATAACACTTATTTCAATAAGAAATCATTCCATTAAAACAGCCTATTCGAATCTTAAAATCAAATACAAATTATTGTATTCAATAAAACTTAGCATAAACATTTGCTATCATTAAATTCGGTTTAAACACAGACAAAATGGATCTTTTCAAGATAAACAACAAAGAAATCATTCACTTGCATTAATCTGAAAAGATACTTCACAGTTTACCAACTACAGAAAGTCAAAGATGAAGTCGACGAGCTACAAAGTCATTTGATAGCTGCCTTTTCCAAACATGCTTCCAACGTGACAAACTGTTCAAGATGTGCTACTGCTAATCCAAAAAAATGTTCCGCCCAGCTCCAGCTCTTGGTCTGCTCTTCAAACAGTGAAAAGGAAATTCTTCAATGCTGTTGATCCTTCCCAAAATTATCCTGGCAGCAGCGATTTGATCTGAAAGAGAAATCTCTTAGCAATCAGGCATTTAGATCTCCTGGAAGAAATAATTCTTCAAACAGAGCTCCTCCTAGCCTGCCCCACCTTCCAATCAAATTCTTCCCTGCTTAAATAATCCATGATCAGAAGAAATCAAAACAAAAAAAGCTCAGCACAGGCGAATTTCTGGAAACAACCATTTCGTTGCCGGCCGCAACTGCAAAAATCGTGCTCAAATGATCCCCGAAATCTCCTAAAATCCATCATTTTCTGGCGAAATCCGCCTGAATATAGCTAAATGGGTCCGTTCTGAAGAAAACCCATGTGCCAGATTTTTTAGATTTGCCTCTGTTTGTTCACAACGTGGCTCAGAAAATCGCCTGTTAGTTGAAGACGCGATTTTGTAACTGGCAACAATCCCGGCAGTTTGTTCCCCTTTTCTCTGGAATGAAGATGATCGCCTAAGACTATCAAATCTCTCATGAATATCTGCAGTTGTGATTAAAACCATAATTATCCACTCAAAGTCTTTCTCGCCATGGTGTCCACAATCCCGAAAGTTAAGCGATCATCTCTTCATTCTACCAGAAATCATGCTTTCAAACTAGTTGTAATAATAAATACATCCCTGAGCTGTGCAATCGACTTGTTACCTGTTCACAAAATAGATATTATAAGACAATCATTTACATAATCATCTCAGCATCTATCGTCCACTTTAAACCAATCACAAAAATGCATAAAATTTAATTATAAAAATCATTATTACATTGTGCTAATGGTAAAGTTGTCCGGAAGGTAAAACAAATCAAGAATTGGAATTTTCCTTTCAGTTATCGCACGTTAAAGTTTTGATGGTATTTATCTTTTGTGATAAATGGGATGGTCTACTTTAAACTCGGAATGAAGCATTTTGATATTGCAATTTCATGTCGTGACAAAATTTAAGTTGAAATAACCCAAGCCCCAATCGCCGTTATGTTTCCTTTTAACGTTGAATTAATCATGATTTTCCTTTAGTAACGAATATGTAACTTCTTCATTATAAGGCTGTTTTCTTCCTTTAAAATATGAAAAACAAATCCCATAACCCATAGCATTATCTTTGACCTTTACATGCAATAATAAAGATGACATAGGAGGACCATCATAAAGATCAAGATGAAATAATAAGGTTGTGTTATGCGTAATTCTTAGATTGAAATTTTCAAATCTTACTGTGGAAGAAAACTTAAAAAATTAAAAGGAGAGAGACTGGAATGAGCCGCGCGCGCTAGGGTTTCGCTGAAGCGCTTTGTGCCCTGTCGTGGGGGCCCTCGCACCCTGGTATGGATCCGCGTGACCCTCGGTGGAAGGTAGGTTTCAGTCCATTGTGGCTGCCCTTCCTTCAGTTCCTGTTGCCGCCGCCCCTTCTTCTTCGAAACTCATTAAGCGCTCGGAGGTCCCTGAAGTCAAGCTTAGCTCTGCCGCCTCCAAAAGAAAGGCAGTCGCTCTTTCTGAAAAAGGCCTTATTGGCCTGTTCACTGGTTTATGGCCCTCGCCACGTTCTGTGGAAATCTGGCTAAATAAAAACTGGAGAACCCTAATCCAGGGGGAAGTTCAGCAAATTTTCTGTGGGAAAGGGTACTTTGCTTTTATCTTTGAAAAAAAGGAGGATCGCGATCTCATCTTCAGGAATGGACCGTATTTCATGGGTCCGAGAGGTATGTATCTGAACAAATGGGATCTCTCCTTTAACCCTTAAAAAGATATCCCTAAGGCTGTCCCTGTGTGGGTCAAACTCCCGCATCTCCCTCTCCATTGCTGGAATGATGAGGATTTTCGAACAATAGGGAATACCCTAGGAAAATATGTGGATAAATCCGAACCAAAAGCCCCTATGTTTTCCTGTGCCCGTATCTGTGTCGAAGTTGATCTAGAGAAAGGTCTCCCAGAGTCAATCATGCTTTCTATTGATGGGTGGAACCATTTGCAAACAGTTGACTACGAGCAAATCCCCTTCAAGTGCAAATTCTGTCATGAGTATGGCCATTTTGCTAAGTCCTGTCCGAAGAAACCAGAGAAACCCATCTCAGAAAATCCTCCCAGTGAGGGATGGAATGTTGCAAATGGGAAGAAAGCTGCAAAGCCCTCTAAGCAGCAGACTACCTCAACAAAGAGCCCCCCGGAAATAGATTTGAGGCCCTGGAGACAGAAGATCAGGAAGCAAAAAATCAGGTGGAAAACCCAGAGAATGATACTCAGCCGAGTTCAGAGCCTCAGGTCGTTATCACCGCGCATCAGGAGAAGGAAGGTCGAGAAGACGGTCCAGAAGTTCTTGTGGAAAAGGGAACTCAAGAAGAGGATCTTGGAGATTCTGGGGAGAAAAAAGATAAAGCAACGACCTCTGAAGGATCTATCACTCGTTCGAGGGAAATATTAAGCACTGAGGAACATACAGACACCTCTATAGAGGAACAAGAACCCCTTTCCAGAAAGGGAAGGAAAACCAACAAAGTTATCAGAGAACAGGAGGCAGCAAGGGAAAAGGCGGCAGGGAAACAGGACAATCTAGATTTTCTCGTCAAATCTTCACAAGCAAGCAAATATCTCCTTACTGCGGATGAGGAAAAAAGGGAGAGAGAGAAGGTCCTCAAACAGCAACGTAAATAATGAAAATAGTCTCCTGGAATTGTAGAGGTTTGGGCGGTTCGCAGAAGCTAGAAGTCATCAAAAGATTCAAGTCAATGGAGTCTGCCACAATCCTTCTCCTCCAGGAGACTAAAAAACCTGCTGATGAAAGCATAGCCCTTCTCAAAAGTATATGGACAAATGGAAAAGGCCTTGCTGTTAGCACCAGTGGTGCTTCAGGAGGGCTTCTCTGCTGGTGGAACTCAGATAAGTTTGAGCTGAGTTCTGCTATTGAAAATAGGAATTGGATCTTATTAAAATTAGAAAATAAGGAAACTAGAAGAAAATTCTGGATTGGGGATGTCTACGGCCCAACCATAAATTCTCAAAAGGATAGTTTTAGGACTTCGTTGGAAGAACAGAGCGAGGATAAGAAGATAGAACCTTGCTTCATAGCTGGAGATTTTAATGTCACTATCTCGGCAGCTGAGCGAAGAGGAGGCTCCAAGGTTAGGGACCCCTTCGGGGAAAGATTGGAAGACTTTATCTCACAATGGGCTCTCTCTGATGTCAAACCCAAAAATGGCACCTTTACGTGGAGTAACAGGAGAGTCGGCCCTGGTCATATTGCAGCTCGTCTAGTTCGCTTTCTAGCGAGCACTCATCTCCTCGATCAACAGCCGGAAGTTAAGATCCTATCCTCTGCAGTTTCGGACCATAAACCTATTTGTCTCTTTTTTCTGCCGGTGGAAAATCTGGGGCCCCTTCCTTTTAGATTTAATAGATTATGGCTGGAGTCGAGTGCGGCTAAGGGTCTCATCTCAGATTCCTGGAGATGTTTCATTCCAGGAACCCCTGCGTATACGTGGGAGCAGAAGCTGAAGCGAGTAAAAGCTGCCCTCAAATATTGGGCAAAATCTCATTATAAAGAGCCAGAGGAGCAAAAGAAAAACATATTGAGATACATGGAAATCCTTCAAGCCGAGATGGAAGTCAGCGAAATCACCAAAGAACACCTAATTCAAGAAATCGATTTGGAATCCAAACTTCAGAAAATTCTTAGAGAAGAGGAGGAGAGCTGGAAACTTCGATCGCGCGTCTTCTGGCTTAAAGGGGGTGACAAAAATAAAAAGTTTTTTCAAAATCAATGCAGGGATAGACAGCGGTGGAACTCAATCCGTGAACTTAAGAAGGAAGATGGATCAGTCATTCAAGGACAAGAGGCCATCAGCACAGAGGTAAGAGCCTTTTTTGAGCATTTATATAATGATGTTGAGCCTGTCTCAAATCGTTTGATGGAGGAAATGGTTTCAGACATCACTGCCTTGATTAGCCAAGAGGACAAACTCAGGATTGAATCCCCTATCTCAGAAGAGGAGGTCAAGAATGCCATTTGGAGTCTTCATCCAGACAAAGCTCCAGGCCCAGATGGATTCCCCATTTGTTTTTACAGATCCTTTTGGTCTCTAATTAAGAAAGATCTCGTGCGTCTTATCACCTGGATGGAAAAAGGAAACATGGGTGGAGCTACCAATTCGACCTTTCTGGCGTTAATTCCCAAGGATCCCAACCCCTCTTCCATTCAAAAATTCCGTCCAATATCACTTTGCAACGCTTCCTATAAGATTTTCTCCAAAGTGTTATCTCTGAGGCTTAAGAAAATCATCCCCTTCCTGATCTCTCCGAATCAAGGCGGGTTTTTGTCCGGAAGACAAATTAGTGATAATATCCTGTTAGTTCAAGAAGCCATTCACTCCAACTCTAAAAGGGGGGAGCCCGGGATGGCCATAAAGCTGGACCTAGCTAATGCGTTTGACAGATTGAGGCATTCCTTTATCATTCTAGTTCTTAAGAGTTTTGGTTTTCCTGAGACCTTTATCCTTCAGGTTCAAGCGTGCATTACTTCTCCTTGGATAGCTCCCCTTATCAATGGCCGGCCCTCAGCATTCTTTAAAGCCTCAAGAGGAGTAAGACAAGGATGCCCTCTTTCCCCTTTCCTTTATGTTCTTGTGGCTGATTCTTTAAGCAGAAGACTGAATAGACTCCAAGCTGAAGGTTCCCTTCCAGGACTCTCCTTTCGTGGCTCTGTCCCTCCCATCAACCATGCTCTCTTCGCGGATGACACAATTCTGCTTGGCATCGCCTCCCCTCAAATAGCAAGGAATTTCCTTAGGCCCCTGGACATCTTCCTTAATTCCTCTGGCAGTTCAGTAAATCTGCAAAAATCCCAAATTTATGGATGGAACTGTCCACCAGCTACCCCATGCAGTATCTCTCAAATACTTAAAATCAAAGTCAATCCCAATTGGACCCACTTCACTTACCTGGGTATCCCAGTGGTTAAGAAGACATTGACTTCCTCAATGTGGAACCCGGTAATTCAAAAAATTAAAGATAAAATTCACTCCTTGGGATCGAAATGGCTGAATTTAGCTGGGAAGACTGTTCTCATAAAGTCCATCCTCTCCTCCTACCCTATCTACTTAAGTTCGATGGTCCTTGCTCCCAGGACTGTCATCATCAGTATTTGCAAAGAAATTAGAAAATTTTTATGGCAAGGAGGGAAAGTTCAGACCAAAAAGTTTCATTTGGTAAAATGGGAAACAGTCAAGCGACCTAAGTTTCAAGGTGGGCTAGGCATCAGAGATCCTGAGCTGGTGTGCAAGGCTTTGGGAGCCAAACTGGTATGGAGGCTAGTCTCGGGAAAGAAAGAATGGTGGAAGGAAGTCATCAGGAAAAAGTACATCAAAAGGCCCAGATCAAAACTGCTGGATAGAGCCTGGGTTGGCAAAGGAACCTCACTCTGGCAATTGTGTAAAGCATCATTCAATATAATTCGTGAGAGCAGTTATTGGATACCAGGGAATGGAAAGAAAATTGATGTCTGGATAAATAGTATTCTGGGGCAGCTGCCTCGCTCCTCCCTTCCATATCTGCTTCCTCTAGTCGAATGGGCTAGCGGCCAAGGCATTAACACTCTCTTTGACCTCTCTCGCTGGGATTCTCATGGTCGATGGGTTGGCTGGACTCATCTATCTCCCCCGTCACACCTGGAAAATGCTGCAGACGCTCTCTTCTTATCCCTTCAAGGACTGTCCCCAACGAGTCTCTCAATCTCGGATCGGCTTGGCTGGGGTAAATATGGTCAATATAGTGTTAAAGAAGGATACAAAAAGATAAGCAAGGAAATAAATTCGGTGGACAGGATTTGGAAGCAGGTTTGGATCTCAAACATCATCCCCAAAGTCAACAATTTCATTTGGCTGCTTCTGCACAACAAGCTGCTTACAGCTGAAAATCTTCGGAAAAGGGGCATTTTAGGACCCTCCAGATGTGCCATGTGTAATTCTGCTGAAGAAACTTCCAGTCACATTTTTCTTCATTGCAAGGTCTCGCTTAAAGCCTGGCAGATCATCCTTCCTCAGAACTTCGGCCTCAGCTTTCCAGAAAAAATAATTCAACTCTTTAAGGATTGGCCCAAGCAGTTCCCTGGTTCCCTTAGGAATAAGCCAATTCTAAATCGCCTCTGGTCTTCCATTCCAAAGAACCTCTGTTGGCAGCTCTGGTTAGCAAGGAATCGTGCTATATTCAAGGAACAAAAAGTCTCTCCCATCTATATTGCCGCCAAAGCCTTAGGGATGATAACAGAAAAGTTTGTCTCAGACAAAATCTTTTTTCCCTCTCAGGAGTCCACACCCGAGCCACTTTATTCTTGGTGCAAACTTTTTCTAAAAGAAAATAGCTCCCTTCAGTCCAAAATTGGTCCTAAGCTCCTTTCTTGGGAGATTCTCCTTCCCTTGAATGACTTTAACTCTTGGCTTCGGGAGAAAAACTCCTATGCTGTGTTTTTTGACGGAGCTTCGAAAGGTAATCCTGGGGAGGCAGGTGCGGGGGGAATTCTCCTGAATCCCGGAGGACAGGTCGAACATACATTTGCTTGGGGGCTTGGAAGCAGGACCAACAACGAAGCTGAGTGGATGGCTCTTATTCAGAGCCTTCACATTCTCCGGGAAAACAAAATTCGCAAGGCCTTGATTTTTGGGGACTCTAGGCACGTCATTTATAAACTAAACACGGGATATAATGAAGGAGCCATCCAATGTCGGCGACTTTATGAAAAAGCTAAGGTCCTTAGGTCCAGAAGATACGAAGCATATCATATCCTCCGGCACAATAACTCGGCAGCTGACAGCTTAGCAAATGGGGGAGCTTCTCTCTTGCAAGGTCAGTATCGACAGAATGGAAATCGGCCTACTCACAAATACATTCCTTAGCAGGCAGTGCTGGGAGCCTTTCTTCTGGCTCTTAGCTTCTCTAGTTCTTGAAAAAAAGTTTCTTTCCTCCTTCTCCTTGGATGTTCTCCTTTTGTCCCCTTTTCCTTATCCCTCCCCTCTCCCTTGGACTTGGTTCTGAAGCATTAGATAGACATGTAATGTTGCATACAAAATTACAATCACTTGGATGGACAACTCTGAGACTCCACTATTGGTCAGCAAATAGATATTCTTCCCATTGTCCTCTCCAAATGAGAATATATTACCCACACTAGGATAAGTATTTTGGGCTGAATAAGAACAAGGAATGGGAGACTTGGCAGAGAAATTGAAGGACTCCTTTTAATTACTGAAATTGCCGCTCCAGGTAGGATTTTCTATCGCATCCCACATATTAGCACCAAACAAATTAGCATACACATACCTGCAATGTCACGAATTTAATATGGGAAGGTTTATAAATCATCATTTAAGAAATTGTAATAATCATGTTGCAGACACAAAATCTCCTAAATGGAGTAATAAATTTAGTGTTCACTCCAAATCATTTTGTTGATAGGAAAATTAAAATGGTGTGTTGTCTTTTCAAGTTACAACTGTTTCCTCCACAAAGCCAAATCAAAGACATAAAAAGATATTCCAACATAATAAAATCATCAATAGTCGCATACCTTCCCTATAAGCATGGATCTTGATTTGTAGTCATTTATTATATATCAGTCGAAATGGAAACACATGTTCCAAAAGACACTAGAAATTGTTCTAGAAACAACATTAGGTGGAGATGACCCATAACTCATGGCTCAGAAACACACAACTTGGATCAGCATTGTAATTTGCAATATACTAAAAAATTGTTTAGTAGAAAACAATAGGCATAGTCTAGATAATCCTTAACGCATGGATTGGAAATGTCATAACCTTGAATTTTCACAAAAATTTAAAAATTTTAATGTAACATAAAATGTCTAAGTCGTAGTTTAATAACTACTAGCGGCTATAGGAAAAATGAAACAGTTAACAATATGTAGTGATTAACTTCAAACACATACAAACAAATACCAATTTAATTTTGATATGTAATGTATATGACTTGCATTCAGTTGCTTCTAGTTGTACTGATGATTTGCTTTTGTCAAGTAGGTGAGAAGCTATGTTCTAATCTGGGGCTTACTTAGCAATTGCTAACTCAGCTGGATTTCGTATTCTTACATGTTCAGCAGGTAAATTTTTGAACAAGTAGGAGTTTTTTTTTGCGTTAAATCAAGAAGTACTTCTTTAGCATAATAAAAATGCTAGAGCATAAATTGATTAATAGAAATCAAGGCTACGCTGAGGTAAAGTACTTCCTTTGTTGTTTTCAAATCGATGGCAGTATTTCACATTAGTCGTAAAGACCAATATCCTTAATATACTAGTGCTTTTTACCAACATGAGTTCTATCTAAGTTTTGTTTCAGATGTTAAATGTCAAGTTACTCACAAGTTCTACTAGTGAGCATAGGACTTATGATTTAACATAGAAACACTTTTATTGAAGCATGAATTTACTGATATTGCTATGTCTAATGTTCAATGTGCTACTTTATAAGCTTGAGTAATAATTCTAAAACCATCCAAGAAAAGGTTTACAATTGATCACATAGGTTTACTTTTAATTCAGCTCTAGTAGTGAAGATTATCAGCCTGTTTATTTATATACAGTTATAATTGTCTGCTTGCACTACTAGCCATTAAGCTGTAATTTCAATTTTCTAAGTTTCACCATGTCACATGTATTATTGTAATATTACATTATCATATTGCTTGATAATATTACTAAGTGATTTTACTTTTAACCCTAGGTAGTCTTACTACCTTTCAACTACCAAGGTGTAGTTTAAATATTGGTTTGATTTATTAAGAGTTTGATTCTTTATAGAAACCAAAAGAACAATAACTTCCAAGAAGTCTTCCGACCATAATACTGTCGACTTATGCATTTGTAAGAGTTGTACTATGGTGAAATTACTACCTAACATTTACTTACATACAATTAATCTATAAACAAATTATTTTACCAACTTGTGCATACATAATACTAGTTCTAGAACATAGCATTAATCATTTAACATAAGGTTTGTTTGATTAGCCATTAGTAGTGCTATTGACTCAAAGTCAAAGGCATAAAATCCACTACTGTTCTTCATATAAATGTTTTTACAAAAGATTGATTTCAAGGTTTTCAAAATGCAAAAGTTAACAATATATACAAATGCTTTTAGTATTGCTTGATTGTATTGTTTACCAAAAGAAATGATATGAATTGACTTTAAAAAAAACATTATCATCGTGGTATGATATAAATCATTGCCAATAATTTTGTGTTACCCGACAGTGTAGGTTGACTATATGAATCGACCCACTTCTGATTAAAAATATTGATGGCCACGTGGATGAGTCTCCACCATGACTTGGTCGATTTAAAATCTCACAAAGAAACCCTATATTCTTCATTCTCCTTCGAGGGTTTGGCTAAGCACTGATTGGTTTTCTTCACGGCCATGAGAGGCTCGTTGGTTCATGTTTGACAGCTCCATTTGAGGTGTAGTATAATGCTGTAATGTTTGTGCAAGAGTTGTGGGTTTCACAGTTTGTATCTTGGTTTCTTTTTGATTTATTGTAACGTCGTGAGAGTGGGTTTTACTCTATCACTAGTTTAGAGTTCTGGCCAAAGCATTACCCTTTCCTTTGCTTGTAAATTGCTCCATTGTCGGTGAAAGTATGGAATGTGAACCTAGCTACCTCTGTCACAGGTTAGCATGAGGGTTTCGTTTCTTCAAGGTGTTGTTCCTTGAATTGGTTAAATCTCCTCCTTGGCTCCAGACTCCTTATTTGCAGGTAAAAGTATTACCCTACTCTTATCTCCTCACTAAGTACTTATTTAGTTTTGAATACATGGGATACAACTTCTAATTATCGCATTGGTCTTGTTTTACAGGTTACAGTTATGGCTTCAAGTATGAAGGAAACTTCTCTCGAGTTAGTGAACTTCGTGGCCATAATTGGTAAGCCCCGATTTCTCATGGCATCTCCCTACTTACAGAGATTAATGGAGAGAAGTTACAGTTTGAAGGGAAGCATGGCTTTGTTTCCTCCAATGTTTATATGCTTAGTCTATGTTATTACTTAGTTTTGTTGTTAAAACCCTTGCATGTTTCTCGGTAGATCTGGCTTATAAGTCATGACTTGTATGTAGTTTCTTTGTTTTGTAAAAATTATTACAGCCTTACAGCTTGATAATATCATACTCTGATTTTTTAGATATGAGGGTTTTCCTGTACTCATGGTTTTAAAATGACTCTTGTTTCGATTCTCCAGTTTGTTCAAATCGATCTTTTAAATGTTAAAACTGTAACATAAGTTTTTCTTCTTCCATAGTCAGTGAAGTAATTTACTATTAATGATATCTTTTGTAAGTAAATAGTGTTAATATGAAAACTATGGACAAGTCATAATGTAAATTTATAAATTTTATGTTATCAGTCCCGCATTTAAAAGTTAGGGTTTAATGGAAATGAAACCCTTATGTAAAATGTATTCTTAAATAATTCATTATTTGGGCACTATTTTCTTATTGCTTCTGCTTCGCTATTACAAGTACAATGTTGTTCATTATCTTGTTAATGAAGTATTTAAATTAAAAAGGTTTATAAATATATTTTAAAGTTTTAAAGATAAGAGTGTAATCAGTCTAATGCACAGTTATAGTCTTCTTGTTAAATTTGTTTACATAGTTATCAATGTAAATGGTTAAAACTTATATAAATTAATTTATAAATGGACAAATGAAAATTTAGGGTTTCGACCCTCAGGTTTTTATTGCACACGTTATAATCCTGTTTGTTAAATATAAAATAGTTTCTAAATATGTAAGTCTTAGTTTTATTTTATTTAATGTTTATATTTACATTTGTTTTTATTTACTATTCTGTAACTTAGAATTTATTCAGAGCTCTGTAAAGAATAGAAGGTTAACTCTGGAACTGTGTTTATTTTTCATAAACAAGGGTTTATATATATAACCCTAATCTGGTTTGTATTAAGTAATAGTTTAAGATATTGTTAATAGTTTTAAAAGATAAAATTCTAGGTTAATAACTCGTTTATATACTTAGATATTAACTCCTATAAACCTTTATTGTATCAGTGTACTATTACTGTAACTCTAGTGTAGTTACTGTTTCTTTTCCTGTATTTTTATTTAGTTAAACTAAGTAAAAGCAGTAAACACAAATAAACCATAACATTGTTTTTCATAATATTTTAAACATTGAAATAAATTTTACTCTACTATCTACAGATACAAAATCCTATCTACTATTTCCATTCTCATAAGAATTCTTTCATCTACTTAAAGCATTCTAACTATGCTAGAGTACGACCTGGTTTCCAGGTGTGGAAAAACACAGTTTAGAAATTTATTTTCATTCTATTTCACTATTCTCTAAACCAATTTCATTTCTATAACAATCTAATAAGAATACTAAATCTAACATTTCACAAACTCTGAACTTTTAACATTCATATAGCAGTTAAGCTAATATTTATTTAATTAAAACAGTAAAATAAATCACATAGAACCTATTGAGGACAAGACGACAATAGCTTTAGGAGGTCATTCCTCCCTACCAATCTCCTGGAGAGCGCTCAATCAACGCTTCCTCAGGACCCTTGAGCCTGTTCCTTGTATTCTTGGCTGAGAACTGGTGGAGAATGCAAATATTAGAACCCTCTGTCAACTGACTAGTTCAATACCTCAAGTAAAACACTCTTCTCTCAGCAGTATGATCTTCAACTTAAAAGCTGCAACTAGATCAATCAGTAGTTATCCCCTCCAACACTTTCCATATTTCCCCTCCATTGAATTTCTCTGAAGTAAATTCATTCACCCTGAATGATCACTTCTCTAGAATGAGCAGCCTCAGCTCTCTTCAATGGTAATTTTTATAAATATGCCTGGGTCTTCTAGGTCAGTTTCATTAATTGAGCCACCTGCTCTTATTCAACTTTCTTGGGGAATCATGACCACAAATGTAGGGAGGTTTCCACTTACAACAGTTGGAAGTGGTTTGAGGATGCTGCCACAGGTCAGTTTTCTCTCCACCCAATCTCCTCCACCAATTTGACCAGTAAACACTCTTTTAACATCCCTCCTAAGCTGTTGTGTCCTTATTTATTTATTTATAAATAAAATTTTCAGAATTTACATCAAATATCCTTGACCCCATTGGGTCATCAATTAAAACTTAGCATAAAATTTAACATATTGCTTCTCAAATAATATAAAATAGTTTTGTTGCAAAATTGGGTTATGTGACATACACACCCCCTTAAATCATAAGCGCGTCCTCGATGTTATTTATTCCTCATCCTCAGAATTCCCCTGGAACAGAATTGGATATGCATCCCGCATGTGGCTTACCAATTCCTAGGTGTCTTCCTCTAGACTAAGGTGCTTCCATTGCACCTTCACCTGACCAATGGTGCGGTTCCGAAGTGTGATCTCCCTCCGCTTGAGGATACAGTCCGGTTCAACCAGAAAATCTCCTTTTGGATCCACCTATACATCATTCCAGTTAACAACATGAGTAGCATCATGAACATATTTATTTAATATAGAAATGTGAAAAACATCGTGAACTCTTACATTCGGTGGTAAGGCTAACTGATAGGCTACCTGTCCAATCCTGGATAGTATTTCAAAAGGACCACAGTAATGAGGTGCTAGTATTGCACAACTGCCCAACCTCAGAGAGCTCTTTTTGGGTCTCACCTTGATGAACATGTGTTCACCTACCTAAAACTCCTTTGGAGTTCTTTTAAGGCCTGCTTGACTTTTATGTCAATCTTGCGCAATTTTAAAATTACCTTGTACCTAATTTACAATCTCTTCCATTTCTTTCAATAATTCAGAACCTAATACTAATCTATCCACCGGATTACTCAAAGAGATAGGATTGTTACACTTCATTCCATACAAGATTTCGAAAGGACTAAATCTGACTGAAGCTTGATAATTATTATTATAAGCAAATTCTACCAGATGCAAATAATCCTCCCATTTACCTCACTGATCCTTTACATACATTCTTAGAAAATTTTCCAGTACTTGATTTACTCTTTCAGTCTGTCCATCACTTTGAGTATGGAACGAACTACTAAAATTTAGTATAGAGTTTAATCCTTTAAAAAGAGACTTCCAAAAGTTACCTGTAAATTTAGGGTCTCGATCTGAGATTATAACTTTTGGTATCCCATGCAATCAAAAAAATTTCCTTAAAAAGATACCAGCTATGTTTGCATATTTATACGTAGTTTTTACAGGTATAAAATGGGTTGCTTTACTTAATTTATTGACCACTACCATTATAGAATCATTTAAGTTCTGATTTTTAGGCATCCTAGTAACAAAATAAAGACTAATTATCTCCCATTTCCAACTAGGAATGGGCAATCGTTGAAGTAATCCAGCTAGGTGTTGATGTTCATTTTTTACTTGCTGACATTAAAAACACCTAGCGATATATTCTGCCAGTTCAGTCTTCATGTTTGGCCAAAAAATTCTTTTGTTAACATAGTTATAGTCTTCTGATAACCTGGATGGCCTGAGTATGGAGTTTTATGGATTTCATCTAAAATTAATAACTTAATTTTAGGTACATTAGGTACATATATTCTGTCTTTATATAGTAAAAATCATTTTTCATTCAAGTTGTACCCTTTACTTAAACTTTTTGTTGTATTTTCTTTTGCTTTTACTTGTAATTTTTGGTAAAATTCATCTTGTTCTAACCCTGCTTTAAGTTGTTCTTCCAGATCTATTGTATAAGTGTTGATAACTACTGTAAAGTTCAGCCTTGCATTTATACTTAATGCATCAGCAACTTTATTTTATTTTCCTTTAATGTGCTGGATTTCGAAATCATACTCACTTAGAAAAGCAAGCCACCTAGCTTGTCTAGCATTCAAATTAGGTTGATCTAACAGATATTTTAGTCCTTTATTATCTGTCATTAGAATAAATTTTATTCCAATTAAATCATGACACCACATATTTAGAGCATGTATTACAGTATCTAATTCCAGGTCATAAGTTGTGGAAATTGAACCCAGGTGTTAGAACAATTACACTCACAAAAATTGCCAATTACACATGCAAATTACACACAAAGGAGACTGAAAATGGAGCAGAACACTAATATGTATTGAATAAGTGTAAAATAGCCAACCCTGTGAAGTCATAGGCTTCCAAAATAAATAATTACATGAGATATTCGAATGCATTGGTATTCCATTTGAATTTGGTCAAAAGCAGGCTTACTAAATCTAAGCAAATCCCCCATAGGTGCATAAAGCAGTTTCCAAATCTGTCTAGGAGCTCACGAATTGGAAAAATAAATTAGGCAAGCTAATAGATTATGGAAGGACAACTCATACATTCTTTTATTAGGAGAAAAGAGTGGAGGATGATGAGGACAAAAAACAAGTTAACTTCACCTAGTCAAACTTTCCCAATTTCCTTAAAACTCGGCAAAAGCAGGCAATAAAGCAAAAAAACCAGACATGCACTAGGAAGGCTAGGAATAAAGAAAATTTGATTCCAATCAGTTTCCCAAGTGCTCCATGACTCAATTTTATCAATTTTGACCACTTTGGACATGTGGAGGACAACTTGCATAAGGTGGAATATGGAAACTAGGCAAATAAAACAAAAATGGATTAATTAATGTCTAAGGTAGCTAACTATGGGTTGATTATTCTAACACCCCCCCTTAAGCCTAACTTATGAGTAAAATATCAAAAAATTATAGGGCCTGGCAACAAGGCTTAGTCACCCTTTACATACTGCATGTCCATTTAATCAAGGAAAGAGGCAAAAACCCAGTGGAAAAAATCCTCCCTTAAACATGGACAGTAAAACAAAATTTGAAAATATTGTCATAACTCATGCTTCAAAGCATGATCAGAAATCCCTAGCAGTGATTTGATATTGCTGAATGTATTCTCACAAAAAACTTTGGTGAAGATATCGGCTACTTGTTCTGAAGATGAACAGAAAAGTAGGTGAATGGTGCCATCATGCACAAGCTGTCTGATGTAGTGCATATGGATCTCAATGTGTTTGGTTCTCTGTCTTTGAACTGGATCATTGGAGATTCGAATGGTACTCTGATTATCACAAGATATAGTAGTTGAGTATTCTAATTCGAAGCCACACTCACCAAGTAACCCCTACAACCATAAACATTGAGTTGCTGCATTTACAACTCCTATGTACTCTGCTTCTGTATATGAGAGTGCAATGGCATTCTCTTTCTTGCTTGACCAGCTGATTGGTCCTTCCGCAAGCATGAACACATATCCTAATGTTGACTTTCAATCTGTGTTGTCACCTACCCAATCACTGTCAGTAAACCTAATCAAATCAAGATCAGATTTAGCTTTGTAGAAGATCCCATGAGTCCTTGTTCCCTAAACAAAGTTAAGGATCCTTTTGGCTGCCCTCTAATGGATCTCATGAGGTTGATCCATGTATATTGAATCCACACTTACTGCATAATAAATATCAGGTCGAGTATTTGTAAGGTACAACAAACACCCAATCAGTTGCCTATATAGTGTGTTATTTACCATAGGTGAAGAATCTGCTTCTTCAAGCTTAACTCCTGAAAGGAAGGGAGTCTTGCTTGGCTTGCAATCCTTCATGTTGAACTTGTTCAGAAAATCCAAGGCATACTTGTACTGATGTACTTTGATATTTTTGGTTTGAGCAATATCAAGCCCCAAGAATTGGCTCAATAATCCCAAATTAGTCATAGAGAATGCATGGTTCATTGCATCCTTCAAGGTGGCAATTTCATCCTTTGAGCTTCCTGTAATGAGAAGGTCATCTACATAGAAGACAATAATCATCAAAGAACCATGAATCAGCTTCAAATAAACATTAGGATCTGACTTGCATCGAACAAAATTCAATGATAGCAAAAAGCCATCAATCTTAGCATACCAAGCCCTGGGGGCTTGCTCAAGCCCATACAATGATTTCTTTATCCTGCACACAAGATATGGATTAGTAGTAAATCCTTGAGGCTGCTGCATGTAAATCTCTTTAGTAATATCTCCATTCAGGAAAGCACACTTCACATCGATGTGGTGTACCTCCAACTGCTTTGAAGCTGCAATGGCTAAGGCTAGCCTGATGGAGTCCATCTTTGCCACTGGTGCAAAGGTCTCATTGTAGTTTTCCATGTACCTGTGAGTATCCCTTGGCTACCAATATTTCCTTATATTTCAAAGGTGAAACATCAATAGAAAAATTGGTTTTGTAAACCCACTTACACTGAACTAGCTTCCTCCCTGGGGGAAGATCAACTAGCTCCCAAGTGTTGTTCTTCTGGAGTGAGCTGAAATCTTCTTTCATGGTTGTTTGCCATATTGGATCATGTGTTGCATATTCATATGTTTTTGGGTCTAATTCAACCATCAGATATCATTTCTCTATAAACAAAGGGTCTTTCATACACAGAGCACTCTCAAACTGAGATCTAGTCCTCCTAGGATCATTAGGATTTCCAGCTAGTTCTCCAACTGCATGAATGGTATTTTCTGCCCATTTTGGTATTGTAGGAATGTTAGGATATGAAATTAAATCATCATTATTAGACATATCAAAATAGGCAAACTCAACTATCTCTTCACTTACGTTCAATGGTACTGGTGGTGAAGAGGATTCTCCAACTTCCACTACTACTAAAGCCTCTTCTTGGAACTGAACACTCCTTTCAATGAAGGATTTGTTTGTGCTCAAATTGATCAGCTTGTACCCTTTTGAATCTTCATATTACCAAACAAATAGACACTCTTGGCTTTGGGGCTGCAAAGCCTTCCTCTTTTCTGTTGGAATTCTAGCCCAAGCCCTTGAGCCAAAAATCCTGAAATGAGTCACATCTGGCTTGTGCCCACTACATGCTTCGAAAGGAGTCATACCATCAAGATGTTTATGAGGAACCCTATTTTGGATATAGTCTGTAGAGTTTATAGCTTCGGCCCAAAACTTTGGTGGCAAATTCTTAGCCTCCATCATGTAGGTTGCCATCTCTTTCAGTGATCTGTTCTTCCTCTTAGCAACACCATTTTGCTGTGGTGTGTAATGGATAGAATGCTGCATATAAATACGTGCATCTACAAAACATTGAATGAACTCAGACTTGACATATTCACCACCATTCTCAGATCTAAGGACCTTGAGTTTCCTCCCAGACTAGTTTTCAACCAAAGCCTTAAAGACTTTGAAGAGGCCAAAAACTTCAGACTTGTGTTTCAGGAAGTAAACCCAGCAATACCTGGAAAATTCATCTATGAATGTCAATGCATATTTGGCTTGAATCATTGACATATGAGGAAATGGGCCAGCAACATCACTGTGGATCAACTCAAGAGGTGCAGAGGTTCTCTCATGACTAGCTTTCTCAAATTTATGCTCTGGGTGTTTTCCTAAGATGCAACCTTGATAGACTCCTTTGGAAAACTTAATCTTTGGTAACCCTATGACCATTTCTTTTCCACTAAGATTAGAAAGATACTTATAGTTAAGGTGGAAAAATCTTTCATGCCAAATCTTGATTGCCTCATTAGCTTGAATCAGAAGAGCAGAGGGGTTTGAGTAGGGTAGGAAGTGTGAGAACATGTATACCTTCGAAGTGTGATTTGCAACTCCTTTTTCAATGAATTTACCACTTGATATCTTTGTGATCTCAACTTCATCAAGGGAGAATATGACCTTCTTTAGAGACCCTGTGTGGTTCATCTGATACACTGATAAGAGGTTAGAGGCAAGACCTGGAACATACAATACATTGTTGAACTTACCATGGTCAAGATCAATCCTCCCTTTTCCCAAACTTTCAGTGAGAGAGTCATCTCCCAGTACTATTGGTGGAACTTTCGACATGTCAAGTGAGGTGAATGCCTCCTTGGTCGAAACCATATGTCTTGAAGCTCCAGAATAAATGATGAAACTAGGTGAGCTTGTTGTGCCAGCAACCAATGCATGAACTCTCTCTCTGTCTTCTGAATTTGATCCTCCTTCCCTCTTCTTTGAGCTATCAGGAAGGGAGATGCCATTCTTGTCCAGGGGCTGGGTCAGCATGTCAATTTGCTTCTCCATACAGGATCTTTGAGGATGATTTCTCTTACTGCAGTATGCACACTTGCTCATTTCTCCTTTGTTCTTCTTCTTCTGGAAGTTCTTCTTAGAACCTTGGGACTCCTCTGGAGACTTGTTCTTGTCTCTCTTTTGCTCAGGTGGCTTCTTAGATTTCTTCTTTCCTTTTGAATCCACCCTTGAATCTCCATCAACCATAGCTTGGTCTTTGGAAGGCTTGATGGTGTCCATCATCATGAATTTATCTTGTTCTTGTGTGAGAGATTCCATGAAATCTGCAAGGCTAGGCATTTTCCAGGCTCGAGCTGTCAACTTTGTGGCATGGAAGGTTGAGACAAACACTGAATAGTCAGGGCCAAGCTTCAAGAGTATGGCCAAAACCAATTGCTCCTCCTTCTTTTCGATTCCACACTATTTTAGCTGTAAAACAAGGGCTTTGAACTTGGAAAAGTAGAGTTACAGGGATTCGAAGCAGTTGGGACTTAGGGAGATCAATTCATTTTCAATTTGATGTCCCCTCATCTCATATGTATTACCAAAAATCTCAACAATATTCTCCCATACTTCATTTGGTGATGTTAATCCATCAACATGGAAAAGGCGGTCTCTGGATATGCTCAAACACAGGAGACCATAGGCCTCATCCCTCCTGTTGTGCCATTTAATTTTCTCTGTAGCTGCATTGGGCTCTGATTCTATTGCCATAGTCACTCTATAGAGGCCTTTTTCTCTCAACAGTATATCCATCTCTGCTTTCCTTTCAAATAATTTAAATGGAGTCAAGATGATCTTCTGAGATTGATCCATAGCTCATAAATTGTCCCTCCAGTCAGGAGAATGCTCCCAGTCAATGATGTCAAACCTGCAATAAAAAATTGGAAGAAGAGAAATCGATATACAAAGGCTCTGATACCATGTGGAAATTGAACCCAGGTGTTAGAACAATTACACTCACAAAAATTTCCAATTACACATGCAAATTACACACAAAGGAGACTGAATATGGAGTAGAACACTAATCTGTATTGAATAAGTGTACAATAGCCAACCCTGCGAAGTCATAGGCTTCCACAATAAATAATTACATGAGATATTTGAATTCATTGGGATGCCATTCAAATTTGGTCAAAAGCAGGCTTACTAAATCTAAGCAAATCCCCCATAGGTGCAAAAAGCAGTTTCCAAATCTATCTAGGAGCTCATGAATTGGAAAAATCAATTAGACAAGCTAATAGATGATGGAAGGACAACTCATACATGATTTTATTAAGATAAAAGAGTGGAGGATGATGAGGACAAAAAACAAGTTAACTTCACCTAGTCAAACATTCCCAATTGCCTTAAAACTCAGCAAAAGCAGGCAATAAAGCAGAAAAAGTAGACATGTGCTAGGAAGGCCATGAATAAATCAGATTTGATTCCAAGCGGTTTCCCAAGTGCTCCATGACTCAATTTTAGTAAGTTTGACCACTTTGGACATGTGGAGGACAACTTGCATAAGGTGGAATATGGAAACTAGGCAAATAAGACAAAAATGGATTAATTAATGTCTAAGGTAGCTAACTGTGGGTTGATTATTCTAACATAAGTTGCATAATTTTTTTCATGAATTTTTAATTTCCTAGACTCATAAGAAATAACATTCCCTTCTTGAGTCAATACTCCGCCTAAACCATCATTGCAGGCGTTAGTACACACTACAAAATCTTTATTTGGATCAGCTATTCTTAAAATAGGTGCATTGGTTAATAAAACTTTTAAATTTTTAAAGCTCTCCTCGCACTTCTGATTCCAATCAAATTTCTTTCCCTTCTTCTGCAAATAGGTTATTGGATTTGTGATTCTCGAAAACGCTTCAATGAACCTCCAGTAATAACCGGTAATTCCCATGAAGGATCAAACATCAGTTACATCTTTAGGAACTGGCCAATCTTCAATCGCCTTTATCTTTTCAGGATCCATCAAAATTCCTACTTTAGTCACCAATGACCTAAGTACTAGATTTTATCCTTAAAGAAGTCACATTTACTAAACTTTGCAAAGAGTTGATGATCTCATAACTCTTGCAAAACAATTTTTAAATGCTCCTTATGTTCTTCTTTAGACTTCAAATAGATTAATATGTCATCGATAAATAGGACCACAAACTTATCCAGATATTTGTGCATTACATTATTCATTAGACACATAAAAACAACTGGAGCATTAGTTAGCCCAAATGGCATAACGACAAACTCGTAATGGCCATATCGAGTCCTAAAAGTTGTTTTAAAGATATCTTCATCTTTAATTCTAACTTGGTGATATCCAAACCTTAAATGAATTTTTGAAAAAACCGTGGCTCCACATAGTTGATCAAACAGATCATCTATGCAAGGCAATGGGTATCTATTTTTAATAGTCATCTTATTCAATTGATGGTAATCTATGCAAAGTCGTAGAGTTTTGTCCTTTTTCTTAACGAAGATGACAAGTGCGCCCAGGGAGACACACTGGGTCGAATATATTTCTTTTCAATACGTTCTTTTAATTGTGACTTAAGTTCATTAAGTTCAAGTATGTTCATCCGATAAGGGGCCTTTGAGCTGGGTACTGCACCAGGTACCAGCTCAATGGTAAAATCTAGTTTCCTTTTCAGAGGTAGTCCTAGAATTTCTTCCGGAAATACATCTGCATACTCTTTTAAAACTGGTATATCCTCCAATTTTAATTTATCTATATTATTTAGATTTTCCTCATTAGTTACTGTTACTGCATAAGCCTTACAACCTTTCCTAACAACTCTCTTAAGCTGCAGAGCAGAAATCTGCCTTACAGTTGTTTTTCTAGGGATTCCTTTTACACTTATTGATTTTCCATCATTATATATACAAGTAAAGGTTTTATCATAACAGTTTAAGATCACCCTATGTTGCTCTAACCAATCCATACCAATTAGTATGTCATAAGAACCAAGATTTATTACATTAAGCTTTAAAAAAGTTTCAAATTGATCCATAACTACTGCACAATTCTTTACAAAACAAGTTACCTTCCTTTTTGCACCAGTGGCTAACTGAACCAACCAAGAACTTTCAAAATTTTCAATAGGAAGCTTATATTTTTCTACCAATTTAGGTGAAATATAACTTAGACTAGCTCCTGGATCAATTAAAATAGCTATGGGTGTTTGGTTTATCTTACCTTCTACTTCCACCATGGAAGTTTGAGAGTCTGCTTGTCGATTCTCCAAGGTTGCATTGATCCTGGGCATAGTCCTTGCTAAATCTCCAACAGTCATCTCCTCCTGTATTGTATGGATATTATTGACAATATTTTTTTGATTAGGATAGACTGAGGCATAATGTGGGCCATTACACTCCCAGCACTTTATGGGTTCTTTACATTCAAAGTTCTTTGTGTAATTACCATGATTATTAACAGGCTCTTTACTCTTTTGATTGTTCTAAGAGTTCGGTGAATTATTCTTATTCCCTTGGAAATTCTTGTTAGGAAAATTTTTGGCCTTATTATTTTTAGAATTTTGATTGGGCACGCGCTCTTTCTTATTTTGATCATAATTATTATTATTCTTTTTGGCCTTCCAGTTGGCCATGCTCTCCTTTTTCCGATTCTGTTCATAACAAAAATTGGCTTTCCTCATAGCTTCTTCAAGAGTTTTTGGATTGTCATACTCAGTCCTATCCTTTATGTGATTAGGTAAATAGATGAGGAACCACTGTACCTTCATTTTTTCATCTACAAGGTATGGCACATACCCAAGCAGACTTAAAAACTTACTGTTCAAATCTTTCATAGTCATTGTACCCAGTTTTAACTCATAGAATTCTTTAGCCCTTTTCTTCATAGTACTATTGAGATAAAAATTTCTTTTTAAAGTACTTCTTGAAGGTACTCCAATTTATGTTCTTCTCTCTCATTCCTTTTACTCTCCTTAAATCTTTCCACCATATATCAACTTTCCCTGAAATATTATAGATAGCCACTCTAGCCTTTAATTGGTTAGAATAGTTATATATCTGGAAGTACTTCTTCATCCCGGATAACCAGGATTCTTCTTCCTCCCCCTTTTCAGTTTCCCCATTAAATGTTGGTGGTTTGATATTTTTAAACTCTCCAGAAATTTCTTCATAAGGTTTATATTTTATTTTTCTAGAGTAGTGGTTATCCTCACTACTATCACTAGTAGAATGAAAATTACGTTGATCACCAAATACTTCGGAAGATGAGCTGCTTTCATTTTTATCCTATTTAGTCTTTTTATACTTATGTTGGTAACTTATATATTCTAAATCGGCTCTTTTACCCCTTCCCTTAGTATGAAATCTTTCTGTTAGGATCTGATCCAACTCCTCCTGAGCTCTCAGAATCCTCTCATTTTCTTTTTTAATAGATTCCATTTCAGATTTTAATTATTTTACTATTTGTAAAACTTCTGAGGAATTAGTGGTTATGTCTTCTTGTATAGGTTCTCTTTGTAAGTTTTCTTGTTCAGTAAAGGGAGATTCCTCTTCTGCATATTCCTCTAGTCTTTCCATACATGTTGTTAAACTCAGAAACAAATTTGTCTGTTAAATAACATTAAAATAAAACAACATCAGCAAAATGATTTAATACACTATTTCATATAAGAAAGTTGAGCTTCATCAAGGCCTAGTGTTTGAACCTTGTGCTTTGATACCACATGTCATAACCCCAAATTTTCACAAAAATTTAAAATTTTTACTGTAACATAAAATGTCTAAGTTACAGTTTAATAACTACTAGCGGCTAGCGGAAAAATGAAACAGTTAACAATATGTAGTGATTAACTTCAAACACATACAAACTAATACCAATTTAATTTTGATATGTAATGTATATGACCTGCATTCAGTTGTTTCTACCTGTACGGATGATTTGATTTTGTCAAGTAGGTGAGAATCTATGTTCTAATCTGGGAATTACTTAGCAATTGCTAACTCAGCTGGATTTCTTGTTCTTACAGGTTCAGCAGGTAAATTTTTGAACAATTAGGAGTTTTTTTTTGCATTAAATCAAGAAGTACTGCTTTACAATAATAAAAATGCTAGAGCATAAATTGATTAATAGAAAGCAAGGCTACGCTGAGATAAAGTACTTCCTTTGTTGTTTTCGAATCTATGATAGTATTTTACATTAGTTGTAAAGACCAATATCCTTAAAATACTAGTGCTTTTTACCAGCATGAGTTCTATATAAGTTTTCTTTCTAATGTTATATGTCAACTTACTCACAAGTTTTACTGGTGAGCATAGGACTTATGATTTAACATAGAAACACTTTTATTGAAGCATGAATTTACTGCTATTGCTATGTCTAATGTTCAATGTGCTACTTTATAATCTTGAGTAATAATTCTAAGACCTTCCAAGAAAAGGTTTACAATTGATCACATAGGTTTACTTTTAATTCAGCTCTGGTAGTGAAGATTATTAGCGTGTTTATTTATATACAGTTATAATTGTCTACTTGCACTACTACCATTAAGCTGTAATTTCGATTTTCTAAGTTTCACCATGTCACATGTATTATTATAATATTACACTATCATATCGCTTGATAATATTACTAAGTGATTTTACTTTTAACCCTAGGTAGTCTTACTACCTTTCAACTACCAAGGTGTATTTAAATATTGGTTTGATTTATTAAGAGTTTGGTTCTTTATAGTAACCAAAAGAACAATAACTTCCAAGAACTCTTCCGACCATAATATTGTCGACTTATGCATTTGTAAGAGTTGTACTATGGTGGAATTACTACCTAACATTTACTTACATACAATTAATCTATAAACAAATTATTTTACCAACTTGTGTATACATAATACTAGTTCTAGAACATAGCATTAATCATTTAACATAAGGTTTGTTTGATTATCCATTAGTAGTAATATAGACTCAAAGTCAAAGGCATAAACTCCACTATTGTTCTTCATATAAATGTTTTTACAAAATATTGATTTCAATATTTTCAAAATGCAAAAGTTAACGATATAAACATATGCTTTAACTATTGCTTGATTGTATTGTTTACCAAAATCAATGATATGAATTAACTTTAAAACAAACATTATCATCATGGTATGATATAAATCATTGGAAATAATTTTGTGTTCACCCGATAGTGCAGGTTGACTATATGAATTGACCCACTTCTAATTAAAAATCTTGATGGGCACATGAATGAGTCTCCACCATGACTTGGTCAATTTAAAAGCTCACAAAGAAACCCTATCTTCTTCATTCTCCTTCGAGGATTTGGCTCTGCACTGTTTTGTTTTCTTCATAGCCATGAGAGGCTCACTGGTTCACGTTTGACAAATCCATTTGGGGTGTAGTATAATGTTTTAATGTTTGTACAAGAGTTGTGGGTTTCACCGTTTGTATCTTGGTTTCTTTCTGAAATTATTGTAACACCGTGAGAGGGGGTTTTACTCTGTCAGTAGTTTAGAGTTCTGGACAAAGCGTTACCCTTGCCTTTGCTTGTAACTTGCTCCATTGTCGGTGAAATTCTAGAATGTGAACCTCGCTGCCTCTGTCACAAGTTAGCATGAGGGTTTCATTTCTTCAAGGTGTTTTTCCTCGAACTTGTTAAATCTCCTCCTCAGCTCCAGACTCCTTATTCACAGGTAAAAGTATTACCCTTCTCTTATCTCCTCACTAAGTACTTATTCAGTTTTTAATAAATGGAATACAACTTCTAATTATCGCATTGGTCTTGTTTTACAGGTTACAGTTGCAGCTTCAGGTATGAAGGAAAATTCTCTCGAGTTGGTGAATTTCGTGGCCATAACCGGTAAGCCCCGATTTGTCGTGGCATCTCCCTTCTTGCAAAGATTAATGGAGAGATGTTATAGTTTGAAGGGAAGCATGGCTTCATTTCCTCCAATGTTTAGATGCTTAGTTTATGTTATTACTTATTTTTGTTATTAAAACCATTGCATGTTGCTCGGTAGCTCTGGCTTATAAGTCATGACTTGTATGTAGTTTCTTTGTTTTGTAAAAATTATTACAGCCTTACGGCTTGATAATTTCATACTCTGATTTTTTAGATATGAGGGTTTTCCTGTACTCATGGTTTTAAAATGACTCTTGTTTCGATTCTCCAGTTTGTTCAAATCGATCTTTGAAATGTTAAAATTGTAACATAAGTTTTTCTTCTTCCATTGTGAGTGAAGTAATTTACTGTTAATGATATATTTTGTAAGTAAATAGTGTTAATATGAAGACTATGGAATAGTCATAATGTAAATTTATAAGTTTTATATTATTAGTCCCGCATTTAATAGTTAGGGTTTAATGGAAATGAAACCCTTATGTAAAATGTATTCTTAAATAATTTATTATTTGGGCACTATTTTCTTGTTGCTTCTGTTTCGCTATTACAGGTACAATGTTGTTCATTATCTTGTTAATGAAGTATTTAAATTAAAAAGGTTTATAAATATATTCTAAAGTTTTAAAGATAAGACTGTAATCAGTCTAATGCACACTTCTTGTTAAATTTGTTTACACAGTTATCAATGTAAATGGTTAAAACTTATATAAATTAATTTATAAATGGACAAATGAAAAGTAGGGTTTCGACCCTCAGGTTTTTCTTTCACAGGTTATAAGCATGTTTGTTAAATATAAAATAGTTTCTAAATATGTAATTCTTAGTTTTATTTTATTTAATGTTTATATTTACATTTGTTTTTATTTACTATTTTGTAACTTAGAATTTATTCAGAGCTCTATAAATAATAGAAGGTTAACTCTGGAACTCTATTTATTTTTCATAAATAAGGGTTTATATATATAACCCTAATCTGGTTTTTATTAAGTAATAGTTTAAGATTTTGTTAATAGTTTTAAAACATAAACTGCTAGGTTAATAACTCATTTATATACTTAGCTATTAACTCCTATAAACCTTTATTGTATCAGTGTACTATTACTATAACTCTAGTGTAGTTATTGTTTCTTTTCCTATATTTTTATTTAGGTAAAGTAAGTAAAAATAGTAAACACAAATAAACCATAACACTGTTTTTCATAATATTTTGAACATTGAAATAAATTTTACTCTGCTATCTACATATACAAAATCCTATCTACTATTTCCATTCTCATAAGAATTCTTTCATCTACTTAAAGCATTCTAACTGTGCTAGAGTATGACCTGGTTTCCAAGTGTGGAAAAAAAGAGTTTAGAAATTTATTTTCATTCTATTTCACTATTCTCTAAACCAATTTCATTTCTATAACAATCTAATAAGAATACTAAATCTAACATTTCACAAACTCTAAACTTTTAACTTTCATATAGCAGTTAAACTAATATTTATTTAACTAAAACAGTAAAATAAATAACATAGAACCTGTTGAGGATAAGACGACAATAGATTTAGGAGGTCATTCCTCCCTACCAATCTCCTGGAGAGCACTCAAATAATGCTTCCTCAAGACCCCCGATCCTGTTCCTGGTCTTCTTGGCTGAGAACTGGTGGAGAATGCAAACAGTAGAACCCTCTTTCAACTAACTAGTTCAATACCTCAGTAAAACACTCTACTCTCAGTAGTATGATCTTCAGCTTAAAATATGCAACTAGATAAATCAGTAGTTATCCCCTCAAACTCTTTCCATATTTCCCCTGCACTGAATTTCTTTGAAGTACATTCATTCACCCTGAATGATCACTTCTCTAGAATGATCAGCCTAAGCTCTCTTCAATGGAAATTTTTATAAAGATGCCTAGGCCTTCTGGGTCAGTTTTCTTTAATTGAGCCACCTGCTCTGATTCCACTTTCTTGGGGAATCATGACCACAAATGTAGGGAGGTTTCCACCTACAACAATTGGAAGTGGTTTGAGGATGTTGCCACATGTCAGTTTGCTCTCCACCGAGTCTCATCCACCAATTGACCAGTAAACAATCTTTTAACAGCTCTCCTAAGTTGTTGTCTCATCATTTATTTATTTATAAATAAAATATTCAGAATTTACATTAAATATCCTTGACCCCACTGGGTCATCAATTACAACTTAGCATAAAATTTAACATATTGTTTCTCAAATAATATAAAATAGTTTTTTGGAAAATTGGGGTATGTGATAGGAAACAAGCAAGATGGCTCAGCATAATGATACTATTAATGCACTTCAATTGTTTGGAAAGATCAAATTTTTCACTCATCACTTACCACTTCCATGAGCACACTCCTTGAAAATAATAGTGCATTATCCAACAAAGTCCTTTTGTATATTTCAAGACCTTCCAAACAAGCAAATGACAGAAATTAAGCCAAAACATAGGTGTATATGAAGATACATACACATAGATTCTCTCTTTCTCTCTCTCTCTCTCTCTCTCTCTCTCTCTCTCTCTCTCTCAAACAACCTACACAACCCAGGACATGGTACTTACAACATCCTTTTTGGTTTGTTCTCGAGCTTATTCTATATGTGCCTCAAATTTTTGAGAGTAGTATGCTTCTTTCCATCCAAACTCTCCTAATTTAACCTGCAACATGCAATGGCACAAATTCAATCCATATTGTTTTTATTACCTAATTGCCACTATGAAATTCCTTCATGAAGTTCATATCTACAAACCTTTTCCTTTTCAGGATGTTCAAAATTGAAAAGATCTCACTTCTCAAGAAGTTAATTTTTCAACATAAGTTTCAACTCCTCTACATTTTCTTTTACCTGAATGAAAAATGGCAGACAAGATGTAAGATATGATTACAAGGAGTTCAAGTCCATTTCAAGTTTTTATATGTTTTAAACTTATGTAGTCATTAGAATTTAAGATGCATTTGCAATAAAAATGGTTGGATGATTATACAAATCATATTCACTCCCTCAATTTTGTGTGGTTGCATAAAATAAAATTATCCACAAGTTGAGAATCACCTTTGTAGCCTCAACAGTTACTTCATCTTCAAGCTCCACTAATGCTGCAACAATACTGACATCATTTACACTAACTCTCCTAAGTTTTAAAGTTCGTTTAGATGAATCTGTTTCATATGGAGATGGATGAGGGGCACATGCCAGATGTGCACCCTTAAATGGAATCACTAGAATGATAGATTCAATATTAACATTGGGTTCATGACTTTCTTCATTCCTTGACTTTGTCTTTGACTACTTGCCTCTCTCTATCTGAACCTGAAATTTAACAAAATTCAAATGGTTCAATGTCTCTCTTCAGTCACATAAGTTGATATAGTCATTAGAGGAAATTTCAACTCAAAATGGGCCTCCTAAAATGAACTAATAAAATAATAGTTAAAATAATAAAATAATATTTATTAATTTTGGAGGAAGAAAAGAAAAAAACTACTTTTTTCTTTGTATTTTTGACATATCTCCCCATGTTTTTTCAGGTATTTTTTACATCATCATTCCATTTTTTCAGGTATTTCTTGTTTTTGGGGTAGCGGGGTCCGTCAAAAGTATGCTGAGTGGGTACTCATTGGATGCATAATTAAATTCCACATCCAACAAGCTCTCCCGATCGAAATTTGAGTAAAAACACAGGGAGATATGTCAAAAATACAAACAAAAAAAGTAGTTTTTTTATGATACCTATCCCCAAATTTATATTAAAAAATGTTTAAGACCTATACGGTATTTCAAATTTAAAGCAATTTCATTGGCTAACACATGATGACATGGAATTTGAATAAAAGTTAAAAGGCCCATTTTGAGTTGAAATTTCCTCTAATGAACACCAACAATGGTTGAAGTTTTGCATCCACGAGCATGTTGACTACTTTCAAAATGCATACTACTAAGCAGATGCATGATACATAAGCAATATTGTATAACGACAGATTTTGGATGATAGAGCATGTACTCTTAAATATAAAAATACAATTTTTCATGAAAATTCCTAGTAAAGAGAAGATAGATAGATATTGTCTGGAGCCTCAATAGTAGGCTAGTAAATTTACCTTGGGTTCCTCAAGAATACATGCTAACACGAAACAAAATATTTTCAAATTTTTAACTAAGTATTTCCCTTGGGTAACTTTACCTTGGGTTCCTCAAGAAGACATACTAACATGAAACAAAATATTCTCAAAGTTTTAACCAATTATTTCCCTTGGATAAATGTATTTCCTAATATTTCCAGAGTTTTAACAAAGTCTTTCCCTTGGCTTAATGTATTTCCTAATAAAATGCTCTACAAAAATAGCTATTGACCCATTTTCCATTTTTCATATGGTATAGAGTTCCTATTCAAAATGTTCTTAAGCTTATAGCTTGGCCCAATGGAAGGGTGCTATGCTCAGTGGGGGTTATTGAATAGTTAAAAAATATATAACTGCTTGTTTTTTTCAAAATAAGGCCCAAATACATACAACTGACATAAAGGTTTTCATAATTTCATATAAAGTAAATGTGTGTACCTCATGAATATGAGCTTGCTTTTGAAAAATCTTATCCTCATATGTTCCAAAAGCCTAAAAAAATTGCTCCACCATTTCCAATATTACCTACATGATAAAATATTCCACACTTTAGTGTGATATTAGCTTAGCTGGAAATGTTAGCTGTATAGCCACCAACAATAGAAGAAGATCCCTGCGAGCTAACATTTTTGTGATAATAACCAGTGAAAATAATCAATAGTCACATACCTTCCATATAAGTATGGATCTTGATTTGACCTAGAAAGATAGCCACCAAAAAGATAGCCACCAACAATAGAAGCAGATCCCTATCGAATAACATTTTTGTGATAATAACCAAGACCAATAAGATATAGTCTAGTTGGAGGAGGCTTACTCTAAGGACTTTAAACTGGAGAGTCGAGGAAGGAGCTTGTATAGGAAGCTAAGTGGATGGTGTGGTGTCTTAAACACCTTAGTAATTCTTGTTTCATCAGCAGATGCTTACAGTGCAACATAGAGCTAGGGTCGCCAGCAACTGCATCAATCAAGATAATTGATCCAACTTCTGAGGTGTTACTCACTTTCTTTCTTCCTAGTGAAGCATCCTATGAGGTGAATGTGAGATAGCTCTAGTTTTTTGGTGTGGTATCATAAATCTACTTTCATTCTATTCTTAAAATGCTCTTTGTAGCTCTCGGCTTCCCTTATGGCAAAGACGACCTCACGGCAATGAAAAGATCACCCCTCCTCGGAATGACTCCCCAAAAGTATTAGGAAGGATATTAAAATCCCACCTTAAAATGAGCATTTCCCCCTATACTTCATAGCCCTCAAATAGTGCATTTAGATTGAATTCTTTCCCTGACCGACTACCCTCTGTGTCCAACTTTGAATGCTCAATTTTGGGTAAAATGCGAACTGTTGGAGCCCTCACATAGTAGTTTTCTTTAGCTTCTACATTCAACTCTATTTTTAACCTCATCCTTCCTCTCCCTCTGGTCTTCAAGCAAGCAATTTCAATTTTGCTGCAAAAGGAACTAATTTTTTATATCCTGCTGAAAAGCCTCAGTAAGATTTTCTACAATTTTAACCTAGCTACCTACGCTTCAGTATTAGTATTATAACAAGGAAAAATTTATCAATTGACATTAAACAAATAAAATTTCCATGGATTTTATTTTGTAAGAAAGTAATGTTGAATCTAGAGCTGTAGAATTCGTGGCCAGCCTCTTCAACCTCTAGGTTCTCTCCAACATTATTTTATCCATGGCACCGATGGCAATTAAATGTTGAAATTATAAACCCTCAACGATGGTAAATATCCATACCAATATTTTCAACTGGTATCAACAGGTATCGCAGGTGGCCTAAATAAATGACCAAAAATTCCACCCAATTCACAGTACTTTCCCTCATAACCCACCAATCCCAAACCCCTCCATCCAACCCAAAATATTTGGCGCCAACTTTCTATTTGGACAGGCTATTTGGTGCAGACTAGCTGGTTGAGTAGTCATTTATTGAATTAGAGGATGAAATCTCACCATGGGTTTAGGAAAATGACATCCACCATGAATGTCATAACAGAGGTGGGTGGACAGTTGTTGGGTTGAGAGTTGGGTTAAGAGCTACATTTGCATAGTATATTTTTTTGTTTTTTTTATAT
Organism: Pseudotsuga menziesii; assembly: GCA_001517045.1. Taxonomy (NCBI): domain Eukaryota; kingdom Viridiplantae; phylum Streptophyta; class Pinopsida; order Pinales; family Pinaceae; genus Pseudotsuga; species Pseudotsuga menziesii. The sequence goes on from LPNX011134870.1 coordinate 109,113, forward strand.
TGTTTTGTTTTATTTTTATTATTTTATTATATAAACTATATAGATTTTTTCTTTTTTTATATATTTTTTGTTTTACTTTTTATTATATAAATTATGTTCATTTGTTATATATTTTGTTTTTTAATAATTATCATATAAGTTTATTAGTTTTATAAATTAGGATTAATATAAATTTTAATTAATTAGTGTTTTATATAAATATAATAATTTGTGTTTTTCATAAATATAATTTTTCTTTTTAATGGTATTTTTTGTTATAGTGTTAAGTATATATAATAAACTTGGATCGAGCACGTTGGCTGAGAAGAGTTGTGCACATCGTGAATCATGTGGGTGGTCATGATGTCAGATGCAAAATTTACCTGGCCACTAACGCATCAAGGAGGTTTAACTTAATACTGATAAGGAGAGGTCATCACTGCATTATACATATCATATTCTACGATGTCATGAGACCTGTATTAAGAAGTCGAGGAATAAAAATATTTACCTAAAACCCTGAGATGGGGTTGGTCCTCTACCTTTATACTACATATGGATCTGAGACTGGTTATGGGTCAGCACCCCAGTTTAATTATAATTGAGGCTTGTATTGGTTAAAATATTGTTCTTGGTTCTTCCACCAGTTCAATTATTATATATTGGATCAACTTCTACGACATTTAAAGGAACCCATGAGCCTGGTAAAGCTACGTCAACTGGTGCAACTAGACATTCGACGGTCACAAATCATGAATATAGTTATATTGAAGTTAGAAAAGCATCTTAGATGTATGGGACTTGAAGGGACTCTTACATTTTTGAAGGATCAACAACTAGCTATGATTCTTCTAGCTAGGTATCGATATGGTACTGGTTCTAGTACCTAATTTGTAAATGACATAAGAACCTAATTTTCCTTTGGCATGTGCTTAACTGGGTTTTCTTGAATGGTGCAGTAGGGATAAAGATGGTAAAGAGAAAATTCGTGCAATTTCTTTCTTAAATATATGAAGATCGAGGTGCATGGAACCAATATTACTAATAGAAGGTAGAAACTTTACAAAATTTACACTTCCTTATCAAATTTGCAATTTTCCATGACACAATTATAAATGGCTAACATAAATGACTAATTCATATGCTTCTAGCCAGTCATTTTTTATGCCGTGACTAAATTAGTCGTTTATGTTAGTCATTTTTAACTTTGTCTCTTATTATCTAGTCATATTTGTTAACCGGTGACTAAATTAGTCATTAATTTTAGTCGTTTATAGTTAGTGCAATCAAAATTGCTCATATTTAGTAGTAAATCACTAGAAAATCCTGTGGTGACTAGAATCTTTAGTCACCTAGTAGCTAATTCCTCATTTTGTACTAGTGTTGGTGATAGCAGAAACAAATATTAAGTTCTTTTTGATGCCTGGGACATGCATCACATTATGTATTCATTTAAATTTTCCATCGGGTAGATTAACACTTATTATTCCATAACCTAGGAATTTGTGAGACATGTTATCACCTAGATAGATGTGTGTGCCATCAAAATTTTCATAATGATCATCATACCAATATGTATTACATGACATATGGAAAGATGCACCCGAATCTATGAGCCATGCATTTTCATCATCTGTCTCAGCAAACAAAGCATGTTCAGATATAAACAGTCTTAGGTTTTTAAATCCACTTACATCAGGGGTTTCTTTTCTAACATAATTTCCATTATGTTTTCTATATCTATTGTTTGAGTCATTTTTTATATTTTTAAAAAAATCTCTAGCTATATGACCTGATTTTCCACAATAATGGAATACAACATCTTTATTAGCACTAGAGTCATTACGTTACATACCTCTATGTATTGTATGAAACTTTTCTTTGTGTGTTTTCACTGATTCCCTCTGTGTGGGTATCTTCCTCTTTCCATCATTTCCTAATTTACAGACTGAGATTCCGACTCATAAATATTCATTCACTCTTGTTCTTGTATCAGGATTCTGCCAAGCTCTGTAAATGTATGAGGGGTCTCTCTTGCTGCAAGAGCTAAGATGAACACTTTATAATCTGGAAAAGGACCTTTTAATGTGATAGATACCAGGTCAGTACTATATACTAGATTTTCTCTGAATTCTTTGATGCAAGAAAGGTATTTATTCATAGTTTCACTCACATCCATCTTGATAGAAAATAATTTGGTATTTAAAAACAAGATTCTATTAGAGTCAGACTTCTCATACAAACCTTTTAGTTTGTCCCATGTATCTTTCGACGTCTTGCAATTTATGATGTGAGGTATTATATTCTCTTTTACAGACATACAAATCAACACCTTTTCTTGGGTTCCTCGTGAATTCTAGTCTAAGATTGCAAAGGATACATGGGATTATTTTAATCCCCTTTCACTATTGGCTACAAAAAGAGAGATTTAAGTACAATAATTAGCTTGAATTTCCAATTTAAATAATTCTCCCCATTCAATTTCAATGATTCTGTAATATATAATTCGACAAGGGACATGTCCACCATTTTGACAGAACTGAAAGACAAATAATTACAACCAGACGAGGGAGAAAACATAATACTAGCTCACCTCCTCCACCGTCAAACAAGCAAATATATTGGTGCTTGATGTCTGCAAGTGATTCGGCAACAGCCAAAATTGTCATAACGAAAGGGCTCTCTGATGCTTTTTCTTTCTGATTTATTAGCATTGTCAACGCACAGGCTGCTGCAGGTAGAGGCACCTTAGACACTTTTCCTCTCTTCAGAAAATGCATCGGCCTGAGTCTTTTTGCTGAAACAACGACGACGTGATGACCTCCAACAAAAAAAAAACAATGATTTCTCCAGCTGCAATTTCCTCACCAACGATTTAGCTGTGATTTCTCCACCCTAAAAAAAATTGAGGTATTATATTGTTGTTGATATTCCTCACACGAATGGTAATGACACGGAGCAATTTTCAACAGAATGTTGACAGCAATTTCTCCTGAAAAATGAGGAGACCATTGGTAGTAGACGAGTTGACAAAAAATGTTTTACCAGATACTGGAACACGAGGAGAAAGAAAAACAATTTCCACGTGAGATAAATATGGGTCACCGATCACTAGAAGTTTGAGTCACAAAACAAAGTCAATATCTCTGATACTTCAGAAATTTTACTACAATAGGAAGTCAAACAAGGAACTCCTCCACACACGCTCACTCACAACAACTTCGGGTTCCCTCACAGCAACTTTCAACTAGGCTCTAATACCAAATTAGAGAAATCAATGAGGGAAACCTACGGAGCACAAAGTCTCACTTAGACAGGAGGAAATGCACATTCAACTCAATTGTATTACTGAATGAAAGTTATATATATAGGAAAATAATAAGCTAAGCTAGATCCTACAACTATGGATCAGATCCTATATCATAGGAGCTATTTGAACAAAAAATATAGATATAGTAAACACCACAAATACATAGGCTGCATTATATCTAACAATAATGTCATTCACTCTGAACCTAAATGTAACATCAAAAATAAATAGGGTTTTTCATTTCTAGCTTTATTTACTTAGAAAAGTTTAGTGCATCATAAGTCATTGCACAATCAATATGTACAAATAGGGAGCTTATAAGACATAACATAAAAATTAAAAAGGACATGAGGTTTTTCTTTTAGTGCTTCCAAATTAATGAGATAAATGAGGACACAAAAGTGGGTGGTAGGAGGTGGGGGAGAGAGGTGGGTTAATCACAAAACCAAGGTGAAAAAACCAAGGGAAAGAATAGTGGAAAAATTCTAAGATTGGAACTAGCGGCCAAAGAGAACATCATTATTATAAACATGATCTATTTTTAAGGAGTCGTTGTTTGAAGTAATAAAAGGTATCCAACTTTTAGTTAGCCCCCAACCATTATATCTATTAAGATTAATATGGTGCTTGACAATCTCAATGCCATCTCTAGACTTATGGTATAAATAGTTGTCTTCCTTAACAAGAATCTTAGCATGTTCAAGACATAATTGATGCTTAATATTATCCAAGTGTGGTCATTGAGAGAAGAGGTGTGGAAATTATTGCTCTCTTTATGTCGACTTTATGTTCATTATTCCTTAATTGAGAGAATAATGTTCTACAATATATTATTTTTTGCTCAAAAAAGGGATTTCCTAAACAACTTTGTAAAGATGTGGTTTTATGGGGTCCATAACGCATTTCAGAACACCTTTAATAACATTAGGGTGCTTGAAGGAGGTAATGATATTACCCCTCCTAAGAATTCTAGGTATCTTATTAGTGACTCCATGAATGGGAATACCAAAGTGCGGGTCTTATCAATTTCCTTACTTTTAGTTCTAGGACTCACTTTATGGATGATATTCCTTACATAAGATCCATTATACCTGTTCTTTTTTAACACCTAGATTATATGCTCACGCTCTTGATAAAGTATATTGTTATTTTAGATTTTGAGGGCCTAGTGGCTAATGAATTTATGACACCAATATTTTGAGTTGGGCGATGATGGGAGTCCATGCAAAGATATTGTCCAATGTGGGTTGATTTTCTAAACACTTGATAGCTAGGGTCCCATCCTAATTCTTAGTAACCCTGACATCATGAAACATAATGGTACTATTATCCTTTATTTCCATGGTGAACTAGATATGCTCGAATTGGTTTTTCAACTAGAACAAATTTATCAAACGCCTCACTGCCATAGGTCCATCTATTGTTGGTATCATAAACCTACCTTGTCCATATTTTTGGATTAAACAGATAAGAATTTAAATATTTTGTTTCAAAGGATTCCATGAAGAGGTTCACACAATAGGGAAGAGAGGTGAAACAATGGAAACCCCACTAGTTTGGTCATAGAATTTCCCTATGAAACTAAAGAAGGAATACCTAAGAAAAACATCAACTACCATAGCAATATCAAGGTTGGTAACCTTGTTTATGGCTTTGAACACATCCTAATATTAGATAAAGAAGACTACCATAAGAAGATGTTGGAGCATCGTTTTTGCAAGATCTACAAGAAGTTATATTGTAATCCTTTAAATATGATTATAAATGAAGTTAAAATAACTATTAAGGATTCTCTCTTAGAGGACCTCATTAAAAATCGTGTGACTCTAATATGCCCCCTTGTGTTGAGAACTTATGGATTACTAAAAATTACAAGGAGAACACCATGTAACGGAGGTTTCTGTGGAGCTTCAACTCCCCAAAAAATGTATTCTTCATTTATAGCAGAGGAGGGTGGACGGATGTTTTTTCCAAGGTTTTCAAAGTGGTGCACTTGAAATGCATAAAACTAATTGGTGCTCTTATATGCACAAATCACTCATGCATAAAACATAAGGTGCGCCAAAAACAGTTATGATTATAAAATGCAAAATTATCATTTTTTAATTAAAAACATTGAATTTTTTATTGATTCTCTATAACAAATGCAGAGCACATGGGTGCATTGAAATGATGCGTCGTTCAAGCTAAAACAAATCCTTTTTAAATAAAAAACACCATTGTGAAATGGATAACAATGCACCAATGGTTAACAAATAGCAAGCATTGATAATTGTTATTATTATAAAATAATGAAATATATTTTTTATTTAAAAAATCAAATGCATATTGGTGATCCATAAGACTTAGGAGGCATCGACCGCCTTTCAAAGATGCTGAAGATCAGGTTAAAACAATTTATTATTGAATAATAAATTTTAATTTAACCCAAAAAAATAAATGTCGGCATGATAAAATACACCGATGCGCACAAAAACAAAAAAATGTATTGATGCATAACAAGTAAGTAGGAGGATAATTGTTATTGTTAGGAAATGGTAAATATAGTTTTTTTTATTTTAAAAAAATAAAATGCATGCCAATAATGCAATATAAATCAAATACACCAACCCTCATTATAGTAACACATCAGATTTGGACATAACAATTTGTAATTCAATTTTAAGAAAATTAATTAAAAATACGTTATTGTTCCATTGAAAATTTTAAGAACCCCCAAATTTCTATGTATAATAAATAGATGAATTCCAATGAATATAGGAAATTATAAGGCTATTTTTATCAATGTTATATTATGTATAAATAATATTTTGGCGAATTTTTCTATTGTGACATGCCTTTGAGGATGAAGTTTATCTTACATCCATGGATTGAACAAGTGGAGAGAGATTAAAAACAATGTTAAGTCCAAGGTTGGAATATATGAAGAAAATGGATCCAAAAGAACTTGTGGATCAATCAACTAAAGAAAATAATAAGTAGAGGTTGGGTATTGCAACAACAACACTTTTAAAGAGGAGAAGATGGGAGAGTGTAATTGACATAATGTTTTATATGGTAGTAATATAAAAGAAAATTTAAAAATGAATAGAATGGTAAACTTATGAACTCCACTCAATAACCATTGGAAAAGGTGTTTAATAAAGAGTATGAGGTTGATGTGAGTGTGAGGAGATGAAGTTAATATCTAGATTTATGATATTCTTATTGTAGAGTTAATATTAATTGTATAAAAGAAAATTAAATTCCATTAAAGTAAACTAAACCTTAATAGTTCATATTATCAATAATTTTAACATAATGTTTTCTCAAATAAATAATTTTTTTTTCAATTTTAGGTGGGTTACAAACTTTTAGTTATCCCCCAACCACTCTCTCTATTGAGATTAAGAGGGTGCTTGAAAATCTCAATGCCATCTCTAGACTTATGTTTCAAGTAGTTGTCTTCGTTAACAAGAATCTTAGCATGTTCAAGGAATAATTGATGATTAATATTATTCAGGTGTGGTCAATGAGAGAAGAGGTGTGGAAATTATTGCTTTAGTTATGCTGAACTTATGTTCATTAATCCTTAATTGAGAGAACAATGTTCTACAATATATGAATTTTTGCTCAAACAAGGGATTTCCTAAACAACTTTGTAAATATGAGGGTTTATGGGGTCCTTAAAGAAATTCAGCACACCCTTAATAACATTGGAGTGCTTGAAGGAGGTAATGATATTATTCCTCCTAATAGTTTTAGATATCTTATTAGTGACTGCATGGATGAATGGGAGCACTAAAGTGGAGGTCTTATCAATGTCCTTATTTTTAGTTCTAGGGTTGGATTTATGGATGATCTTCTTTACATAAGATCCATTATACCTATTATTTTTTAAATCCTAGATAAAATGCTCATGCTCTTGATCAAGTATATTGTTATTTGAGATTTTGAGGGCCTCGTTGCTAATGTATTTATGACACCAATCTTTTGAGTTGGGCGATGATGGGAGTCCATGCAAAGATATTGTTCAGTGTGGGTTGATTTTATAAACACTTGATAGCTATTTTCCCATCCTAATTCTTAGTAACCATCACATCATGAAACATAATGGTACTATTATTCTTGATTTCCATGGTGAACTAGATATGCTCGAATTGGTTGTTCAATTGGAACAAATTTATCAAACTCCTCACTAACATAGGTCCATCTATTGTTGGTATCATAAACCTAACTTGTCCATATTTTTGGATTAAGTGGATAAGAATCTAAATATTTTGTTTGAAAGGATTCCATGAAGATCCTCGCCACAATAGGGAAGAGAGGTGAAACAAGGGAAACCCCACTAGTTTGGTCATATAATTTCCCTATGAAACTAAAGAAGGTATACCTAAGAGAAAAATCAACTAACATAGAAATATCAAGATTGGTAACCTTGTTTATGGCTTCCAACGCATCATAATATTAGATAAAGAAGACTTCCATAAGAATATTTTGGAACATCTTTTGTGCAAGAGATACAAGATGTTATCTTGTAATCCTTTAAATATGATTATAAATGATGCTAAAATAACCATTAAGGATTCTCTCTTAGAGGACCTCATTAAAAAATGTGTGACTCTAATATGTCCCCTTGTGTTGAGAACTTATGGATTACCAAACATTACAAGCAGAACACCATGTAATGGAGGTTTTTATGGAACTTCGATCTCCCAAAAAATTTCCTTCTTAATTTATAGTGGAGGAGGGTGGACAGATGTTTTTTCGAAGATTTTCAGAGTGGTGCACTTGAAGTGGATAAAACTCATTCATGCTCTTATATGTACAAAGCACTCGTGCATAAAACATAAGGTGCACCAGAAACAATTATGCTTATAAAATGCTAAATTATCATTTTTTAATTAAAAACATCAAAATTTGTATTGATTCTCTATAACAAACACACATCACAAGTGTGCATTGAAATGATGCATCGATCAAGTTAAAACAAATCTTTTTTAAATAAAAAAAAACCGATGTGATATGGATAACAATGCATCAATGGGATATGGATAACAATGCACAAATGGTTAGCAAATAACAAGCATTGATAATTGTTATTATTATAGAATAATGAAATATGGTTTTTATTTAAAAAATCAAATGCATATTGGTGATCCATAAGACTTTGGAGGCATCGACCGCCTTTCAAATATGTAGAATATTAGGTTAAAACAATTTATTATTGAATAATAAATTTTAAATTTAACCAAAACAAAAAAAATTATCGACGTGTTAAAATACACCGATGCACACAAAAACAACAAATGCATTCGTGCATATCAAGTAAGTAGCATGATAATTGTTATTGTTTGAAAATGCTAAATATAGTTTTTTATTTTTAAAAATTAAAATGCATGACGATACTCCATTATAGATTAAATACATCGACCCTCTTTATAATAACACATCAAATTTGGACATAACAATTTGTAATTAAATACAAAAATTAATTAAAAATACTTTATTGTTCCATGGAAAATTTTAAGAATCCACAAAATTCTATGTATAATAAATAGATGAATTCTAATGAATATAGGAAAATATAAGGTTATTTTTATCAATGTTATATTATGTATATATAATTTTTTGACAATTTTTTCTCTATTGACATGCTTACTTTTTAGAATGAAGTTTATCTTACATCCATGGTTGGAGAGAAATTAAAAACAGCGTTAAGTCCAACGTTGGAATATATGAAAAAAGTGGATCGAAAAGAACTTATGGATGAATCAACTAAAGAAAACAATAAGTAGAGGTTACACGTTTGACGAGGAGAAGATGGAAGAGTACAATAGGCATAATATTGTATATGGTAGTATGTAATTCTCATAAGGATAAATATAAAATAAAACTAAACAATGAATAGAATGGTAAACTTATGAACTTCACTAAATAAGCATTGGAAAAGGTGTTTAATAAAGAGTAAGGTTGATGTGACTATGAGGAGATGAAGTTAATATGTACATATCTATGATATTATTATTGTAGAGTTTATATTTATCATATAAAAAATAAATAAAGTAAACTAAACATTAATAGTTCATATTACCAATATTCCAAATTGCATAAAGATATTGCTTATGCACCAAAAACAATTATATATTAGATTTCAATGATTTATTAAATTAATTTGCCACAGTGCAGCTTGGGTTTGTTGACATCATTGGCATGATGGCAAGTAGCGTACCATTTAATTAAAGGGAAGCAGCAACCGGGGTGTTTTTTCTATTTCATTTACTGTAATTTGCATGACTTCATTCATGTATGCCTCTCATTAATCAAACCATGGTGCCACCGGTGATCCTTATGTACAGAGAAGCTAGCTTGGCCTTTAAGGATCTCCTTTCGACTGTCATTTACGGAAGAACAAGAACTTTAGTTTTGTGAGGAACGAGAACTCACTCTAGTATTGTGAGGGAACGTGATAGACGATTTACACCCAATGTTGGATTTTTATGTTACCGTTTCCTATTACAAAATGTTTGAACTATTTTCTAGAGAAAACTTGTTATTTCATAATTGAGGTTGTAATTTATTTATTTTTATAAGAAAATATGTATTTGTTGAGAGGTTGCTAGAATAACAAATCAACGAATTATATTCTAGTTCTTCTACTATTTTAATTATAATTACTAGCAACGACCATATTATTAAGATTAATATGTTCCAAATAATTAGAAAGGTAATATTTGAACATTGATAATGCTTTTTCCCTAAAAAATGTATAATTTCTTGTATCTAATAGTTAACCTAATATAACACTTAATTTATGGTTATTAAACTCATAGTTAAAGTTAAGGTCACAATTGTATCATCATTGGAGTTAAGCTAATCGTTGTATCCAATAGTTGATTTAAGATTTAATATAAAGTTATTGTTGTTAATATAACAACTCCTAGTTATCTCATTTGTTTTCCTCCAAATGGAGTTAGACTAAGCCTTTGCACGTAAATTAAGTCAACTCCCAACTGAGAGATGGAGTTCAAATGTCACACGAGTTGCACATTACCTAACTGATTGTTCTCATTTCATTGCAATGAAGGTCGACTTCTGAGCCTAAGAGATGGAGTTCATCTAAATTTAATTTAATAGGTGTATCACTATTGGAATAATCTAATAGTTATTCAATACAACTACAATGCGATTAGAGTAGAAGTTACAACTATTACTAAGTCTAATAGTTATCCAATATAACCGTGATTAGAGTTGAACTTAGTCCAATAACTATAGAATCATTGGAGTTAAGTTAATAGTTGTATCTCATAGTTGATTTAAAAGTTAATATGTCGACAATTGAAATTCAAGTAAAAGTCATGATTGGAGTTGAAGTTAAGATAATAGTTGTATCATCAATGGATTTAAGCTAATAGTTGTATCTAATAACTAAATAGTTGTATCTAATAATCAAATAGTTGAAGGTGAAGTTTAATTTTTCCAACCATCTCGAAATGTACTTATCAAATGTTAACTAAGCTAATTTTTTTTTTTTAAATTGTTAATTATGAATTTGGACGGCGCCGATAGAATCAATCTCGATAGTACACTTGTCTCATTCTCGTTCATAGATGAAAAATCATAGATGGTAGTCCACCCAAAAATTCTAAGATATATACGCCTACCAACATAATTATCTAGATGCCCAACAACGAGATGCACAATTCTATTAGGAGTTTGGATGAGTTTATTAGGATTTCGAATGATTTTAATAGGAGTTAGCTAGACTCCTAGATGCCAAATACAGTTGCACTAAGCCTTAAGTGATTAGAGTAGAAGTTAAGCTAATAGTTGTATCTAATATTTAATCTAATAGTTATCCAATACAACTGTGAATTAAATTAAGCTAATAGTTCTAGAATCATTGGAGTTAAGATAGTAGTTGTATCTAATAATCGATGAGTTAAGCTTGTAGTTGTGTCTAATAATCAAATAGTTGAAGATTAATTTTAATTTTTACAACTATCACTAACTATACTTATCACATGTAAATTAAGCCTTTTTTTTAAATTATTAATTATTAATTTTGAACAACGTTCATAGAATTAATCTGGACAGTACACTTGTCTCATTCTCATTTAATTTTGGACGACACCCATAGAATCAATATGGACAGTACACTTGTCGCATTCTAGTCGGTGGATCAAAACAACATAGATGGTAGTCCACCCCAAAATTCTAAGATATATATGCCTATTGAAGTAACTATCGGCGTAACAAGAAGCAAGGGAAAAAATTAATCTAACTGAGTTCATGTTTGCAATAGGGGAAAAAATTTTAGTGTATTTGATGCATTCTTGTTGAGAGAATCCCTTGTGTGATGACATTTTTTTGGCCATCAACATTAATTATCTGGAAAAGTGTTTTGAAACCCCCCTTCTGCTTCGAAACGACATGATCTTCACTATTTTTTTCAATCATTTGTGCAAAAGTCCACAACATATCCTATGTCTCTAGATTATTTGGTGTTGACTTTGGGGTTTTCACCATTAAGGAATCTTTACAATGCTGAATGAACGGACTAAGATAACAATTTACAGTTGTTGACAGTTTTTGTTCAGGTTTCTGCACTATGGTGTAGAGGTAACAGGTTGCATCTCCAATAAAAATGGTGTTTAGTATTGTTATTTGGTTGTTTTGCTTCAAAACATCATTTGAAAAAGTTGATGTAGGATTCAGTTTGAGGATCTCAACTGTGCATGATATTTTGTCTTGCGGATTTTTCCTTTCTATTTTCTTCTTATCTTCCATCAATCTTTCACTATCACTATCAATTTGCATTCTATAAACTTCCCTTATATAATTATGTGATATAATAAAATAAAAAATCACATGTTCACTTTTATATATAATAGTGTTTTATAACTTTTGTAAACCTCACCCCCTC
>LPNX011134870.1:121365-150347 GCA_001517045.1 Pseudotsuga menziesii
ATATCATACTTCTTTTCAATCTCACATAACATAATTTCATTTTCTTTCCCTATTGTATCACCTTTTTCTTAATATATCATACCTTTTTCAATGTCACATAACATAATTTCATTTTCTTTCCCTATTGTATCGCCTTTTTCTTAATATATCATACCTTTTTCAATGTCACATAACATAATTTCATTTTCTTTCCATATTACCCTTTTCGAACTTAGTTCGGTGAATCGTTACTCATCTCCTCAATCCAAGCCTCGAAGTTCAAGCAAGTTACAAATAAGCCATATCTCATGCAAAACACGTTAATTTAATTTCCAAAGGTTTATGATTAGAAAAAAAGGGTTAACCACAAGCTTATTAAACGTGGGATAAAGTTCTATACTTTAAATCGAGGGTCGAAGGGTATGGCATATGTTGCCAATGGATAATAAAAGAGTTTAGTTTAGATACAGAAGCACTGATCTGATTGCAGTAACTACAACGTAGTTGACATGCTTGCTTAGTGAATATGCTTTTAAATTTCATATTGATCAATTTGAAACATTGAGCTAATTACCATGGAACTTTGTTGAATTACACATGCACAACAGATTCAGGTGTTTCACTGTTACTCTAACATTATTTGATATGCAATCACGTTGTATGTGATTTTTGCAAGTAGCTTTCAATGAATCACAAAAGTCACAAAACAAAATTGATGGAGAAATGGTTGCGAATAGTAATTCCGCCTTCACCACTTCTTGTTTGTGCAACAACCAATCTTGAGGATGTAGCAATATTTTTGCAAGGACTACGATAAATTCTCCAGAGAAGAAGAGGTCGAAACTACCTCAATATCGTTGGAACTTATCACCATTAGTCCTCAAATAAAAGGACACGCTCAAGCCTGAAACAGTTATGAAGCCACAAATCATGAAAGAAAAGTGTTAGATGTGCAACTTCTCATCACTCTACAAGATCTTGTAAATAAAGCAAATATTAGCTAGATGCTGAACTGTCGCATGGAGGAGTTTATTAGGAGTCTGGAGGAGTTTATTAAGAGATTGAACGATTTTATTAGGAGTTCAACTTTACACCACTGCACATTAGCTAAAATACTAGATGCCAAATGCAGTTAAACTAGGCCATAAGCAATTAGACTTGAAGTTAAGCTAATAGTTGTAGAATCATTGGAGTTGAGCTAATAGTTGTGTCTAATAGGTATGCTAATAGTTACCCAATATAACCATGATTAGAGTTGAAGTTAAGCTAATAGTTGTACAATAATTGGAGTTATGCTAATAGTTGCATCCAATAATGAATGGAGTTAAGCTTGTAGTTGTATCTAATAATCGAATAGTTGAAGATTAATTTTAATTTTTACAACTAAAACTAATTGTACTTATCCCATGTTAATTAAGCTAATTATTATATTCTTTGAAATTATTATTTATGAATTCCCATAGAATCAATATAGATAGTACACTTGTCTCATTCTCATTTAATATTGGATGACACCCATAGAATCAATCTAGACAGTACACTTTTGTCACTCTAGTCGGTGGATCAAAAAGCATAGATGGTAGTCCACCCCAAAATTCTAAGATATATAAGCCTATCGACGTAATTGTAGAATTGTGTTTTGATGTTTTTATTCGTGGTTGAACCTTAATTTTGGTTTTTGAGTGTGCAATTCCATAGGTTATATCTATGTTTTCGATTTTGTTTTTTCAAAATTATTGGGTTCTTTATTACCCAATCAAATCCATATTATACACATTAGTCCTCCCATGATTATACAAGCTTTGTATTCAGAATTTGTTTGGTTAGTCTTCCATGTAAATTTGCATTATTTACATGTAATATTTATTTGAATGTATATATATATATAATTTTAATTTTAATATTATAATTATTATTTTAAACTTTTAATTATAAAAATATTAAAATTTAATAAATAATAATTTAACTTATTTTGAATATAAATTTGTTTAACATAGGGATCCAATTTTGAGATCTAAATGTTACCTCATGAAGACCATTCTTCTCTTCAACTTTTCCAATGAAGGTTAAGTATAACCCTCAACCACACTCAAGCAAATCATCATCAAACATTTATCTTAAGTACATGATGTATTATTTTTATTGGTTCTTAAACTACATATTATATAAATTTATTGTCATGCCATTCAAAATACTAAATAGAAATTCTCTTACTTATTAAATAGAATAATGTGATTTACATTAGTTGTAATGCAAATAATTTCTTGTCATGCCATTCAAAATAGTAAATAGAAATTCTCTTACTTATTAATTCCAACAAGGAAGGTTGCAGAGTAGCAAGTCTCTGCCAAGGTGTGATAGAGATGATAGCTATTTTTGACTCTTGATAATTATAACATGTAATAGTTTTGTGATTGTTGACCGACCATACTAGTACATGTCACCTTATTAAATCATACTTGAAACTTGTGAGTGAGGCTTCAGGAAATAAGGCAATATGCTTGTAGTAGGATTCGACTTGGACTTTGGTTCAATTGTTTCAAGTGCATATGGATCAAGCTAACGTAATAGTGAAATCCTATCAAAGCAAGCTAATCCTTTCTATATTGCAATTGATCTAGGGAGAAGCGTTGGAGTTTTCCATGCGACTTAAGTCCATTAATGGACCAGTGGATCAGTCGATCATTATGTCCGAGCAGATTCAAGAACTGAAAAAAAAGTATTATACATGAGTTTAGTGGATCAGTTGATCATTATGTCTGTGCAGATTCAAGAACTGGAAAAAAGTAATATGCATGAGTTTATGCTTTCATGGACTCGATGGACTCGATGAAAGGATGAATATGACACTTGAGAACGATGTTCATACCTCATGGATTGATTGATGTATAATAAGTTGATAAATCGTCTATGGCATGAATAAGTATACCCTTGTTCTAAAATATTACTATCAAGAAATCATGACTCTATTCAAAGCAATTGCAATTAGTTTTTGCATTTTGAGTATTATACTGATCTAGATAATAAAGTAAAGAGAGAGAAAGAGAAGCCTTTTATAATTTTAAGACAAGATATATGGTGTAGATAAAGTACTAAGTTTTTCGATAATTAAATAAAAATATTTAGAGTCCTAATCCTTCAAATTATTCAATTATCCACAAATGAAGCCCACTCTTTTCCTAGCTATAGTAAAAGTAAGTTAACATTTAATCTTCTAATGCAATGCATGGATGGTAAAAGCAAGTTCTATTAACTAAGCAAGTTTATTTATAAGTTATTAACATGTTTGTTTTTTGATAGAAATGTCGAAATTGAACTTTTTCAATGTACCAAGGGGGCATGTGTGTGTATCTTAAACCCAAGGAAATCTAGCGAGCCTATATGTAGCTGGTAAGGCTTTGAGCAAAAGTTAACCTAACAATTGACAAGTGGGCTATATATTTTAGAAGTCCACGAATTGAGGGAATCTAGTAATCCTATCGTTATAAACATTCGAGTTGGTATTAAAATCAATATATCTTCTACCAACTGAGCTGCATTGATATAAACAACTATTAAAATGGCAAGACAGAATCACATTCTCAATAAATGGTCATGAATACCTAGATTTATGGAATTCATTTTTAAATAAATGTTTTTAGTAGAAGTATTTATTGTGAGTGATCCCAAAGCTGACACGATAGCATATAAGAGAATAAGTGATGCACTTGTCTAGATGAGTGTTTACGTTATTTCAATGCATGCTTCCATGAGTCCATGAATACCTAAAATTAATGAAATTCATTTTTCAATGAATGTTTGTATTGCAATTGTTTATTGCAATGTCTTCCAAAGCTAACATGATGGCATATATGTGCTTGATCGACATACTTTTGATGGACCCCGCTACCCCAAAAACAAGAAATACCTAAAAAAACGTGATGATGATGTCATCATCACATTTTTTCAGGTATTTCTTGTTTTTTGGGTAGCATCATCACGTTTTTCAGGTATTTCTTGTTTTTGGGGAAGCGCGGTCCATCAAAAGTATGTCGAGTGGGTACTCGTTGGATGCTTAATTTAATTCCGCATCCAACGAGCTCTGTCGATCTAAATTTGAGAAAAAAACACGGGGATATATGTCGAAAATACAAATGAAAAACGTAAATTTTTTTATGATACCTATCCCAAAATTTATATTAAAATTTTTTTTAAGACCTATACGGTATTTAAAAATTAAAGCAATTTCATTGTCTAACACATTATGACATGGAATTTGAATTAGAGTTAAAAGGCCCATTTTGAGTTGAAATTTCCTCTAATGTGAGTGCTGAGAGGGGGTTGGAAAACATGATATTTTTGGATATAAATGTTGGTGGGAGTGAGAATGATGTAGTGTGGAAACAATATAAATTGTTTCAAACAATTTGTTGTGAATGGAAAATCTACGGAGAGAATTGCGGTTCTTGCATATGTGTGTTTCTCAATAAATGAAGTAACCAGGTTTACTAAATTGAATTGAATTTCAAACTCATAAAAAAACATCCTCTGCAAGTCTGACGAGACCATTAAACTTTAACATTTTTCAGTCCATCACTATCAACCCCTGAAAGCTTCGAGTTGCTTCCTTGGTCAGTTGTACTGTCTACTCAGCGAGTTCAAAATTTGAAAAACAGACAACACCAGAAATATATATTTAATGTTCAGATGCATCATAAATATAAACTTGCCCAAACTGTGCCTTCCACTTTCTCTTGCTCTAGCTACTTCAAAAATATCAGATACAATATGACTCCAGATATGATTGGAGTGAAAAAAGGATTGACAACTTCCACTTATTCACTTTCGGGCCATGTTGAGGCCATGCACAAATCGCATGTAAGCTGAGTTATCCCATGTTACAAGGGATCCATGTGGCCATAGGTGGAGGCAATTTGCTTGATAGATATCATGTATTTATGTCTTAATGTGGTTTTGATTGCCAGTTAGTGGAGGCCATTGTTCCATTCGCCTTTATATTTTCCTTTGTTGCAACACATTTTGACTATTTCTGGATTATATGCAACATACCCCTCTTTTCAGGGTTCATGTATTCGTGTACAGGTACATAAGGTAGCGTCGCAACTTCTTCCATGAGAAGCAGATCCACCAATAGCGAACCGTGTTATGGGTTCTACCTCTATCTCTAGTGCTTCAACTCGGTTCATGGGCATTGGATATTTATCTTTGTCCAAAATGGGATTTAGAATGAATAATGGATCTAAAAAAAGCGAGGTAGAGAAAAAAGTGAAAGAATATAACCATACATTTGAACCAGTCGACCTAACTTCCCTTCACCCAGTTTCAAAGCGATAAATTGCAGAACCTCCACATGCAAAGCTATTGGGTTCCATTTACTGAGTTGTTGGAGCATTTCCTGTAGCAAAGCATAGGTTCGAGCAAAACTTTAATATACATATCCATATTCCATAAAGGTAGAGTTATCACCTATGCAACTAGCTATTAGTATTCATCCTAGAAAAATGAAGTAAATGAAAATGATGGAAATTTTGAAAATAATGATCAGTTCTTTGTTCTTTATTTTATCCTTTTAAACTGACCCCATTTAGTTGTTCCATGGAAATAATACAAGCACTTTGGAGGGTCGAATGCATTAAATAATCACTCCAGTTTGGCAACAAAATTATATTTCAAACCCTAGTCCATACGTGTAATGACCGACATTTTCTTCCATCTTTGAACCTTTGTTCAGGCTCAGAATTTAACTATAATGTCCCTGAAGAGCTATGTCAATGCTTATGCAAAGAGCCGGAAGGCAAGCGGTTCTTCGGCGAGGGTAGGGAACGACAGTGGGAGCAGCATGTGGTAGAAAGAAATAACTGGAAGGGAAAAGAATAGCAGTCCCGGTGTTTTGACTGGAAGCGAGGTTAAATTCATGTTACTAGCGCTAAATGAGCTAGGGTCCATCATATTTGGATGCACAAATGACACTATGAATGAGTTCCTATCTAATAACATTTTCAGTACATTCAAACCTAAGCATATTTACATTTCCACAGAGAACTTTACTACAGAGAAAAAAAAAACTTGCCAGAAATCTTTTAGAACTTTATAGAGGATACATTAAATATAACTGGCAGGAAACCACTCAATCAAATTCCATTGCGTTTTAAATTTTGCATTATTTTTTAAGTATATTTTGATGACAAAAAATAATCAGCCATAGAAAGGTTTATCTTGAATAAACTATCATTTAACAAATCTTTAGTAGTAGATGCTTCCGAAGTGAGAAATAATGAAAATCAACTGAAAAGTAAGTGGATTAGAAATGAACATGAGCGATGTCATGGTCCTTTAGAGGAAATGTAAGTTCAAATTCATATCCAAACACAAAAACATATGGGATCCGTCTGTGTAGTAGGATGGAGCACTTGGATTCACCTCCATCCACTCACGAACTTACACCGAGTATACAACAAGTATGTGAACATATTATTACTGTATACAATCAGAAATGCTTTATGATGTGCATAATTATGCAGACATTTTGACCATTATACTTGCATTCTAGTGGTTGATTCACTGAGCTACAGACAGTTTCTCTTGCTCCCATTGAGCCTCTGTTTTCATGTTTTCTGCTATCTCTCGTAGACCTGTTGGATTGATCAGCTTCATTGCATGTGGCAGACTTGTTGGATTGAGCAACTTCATTGCATTTGCAACCTGCAATGGACATGGCCTTTCCAAATCCAGGGACATGGTCTTTCCAAAGCCTCAACATACAGAGGTTCAACGTGCCTATATCAGCTTGTCCCTTCCCATATGTCAAAGGAAAAGACACATGCACTACATGCAACATGCACACCAGTTGGCATCGTTTTGTTGTTGGTGTCCGTGAAAGACTAAGGTAGTGGGTAGGAGAAAATTGTTTTTGTTTATTTCTTTGCATCAATCAAACATTTAATGTTAAGAATTACTACCAAACTAATGCTAAGGGAGTAGTAGCATTAGCATATATTAGTCATTTTTTACCAAGCTCATACTTGAAACTTAGGATATCATGATGTTGGAAAACATACCCGCCTCAAGAAGAGGCCAAATAAGAGGTTCAATTCTCTAATTGGTTGAGAGAATGGTGAGCAAATAGGTGTTGTAATAATCCAAATGAATGATTAGTTAAAATAATGACGTCATAAATGATTGAATAAAACTTAGGAAAATAGTTACATATAGTTGCATAAATTTATGTGTAGATTAATAGAATCGGCAATAAACCGATTCCTAGAGTCTCTGCAGCCAGAGGGTAGGGACTAATAATGTGATTTCCATTGGTTGTAATATTTGCATGGATGGAATTGTGATTTCCATTTTGCATTATATATGACATTGACATTGTGATTGGTTTATGTTTTTCTCCAAACCTATTAAATAAAGTAATATATATTTGTTTGATGAATGTAAAATCAAAGTGGTGTATACAGTGGATTCCAAATTAAGCTTAATTAATATTTGAGTATGTGGTGAAAAACATATTAAATAAAGTAATATATAAATTCTTGATGAATATCAATTCAGAATGGTGTACATAGTGCGTTCTAAATTAAGTTTAATTATAATATATTAGTATTTTTATGTCATATGTAGCATATGCAGCATTGTTGTATGTATGTGTATAATATATATAGAAATTATATATTTGGATTAGTTTATGGGTCTATGCATGAATAATGTCCCCAAATCCATTGCAATAAGATCATGTTAGCGGAAAAAATTTACCGCATACATGTTCTTGAAAGTGTTCATGTGCTTTTGGCTCAACATATAAACATATAAAAGGGCCATGTGGTTTTTAATTTTTAAACAATCTCATGGATAAAAACACCCTTACATAATGCATGTGCACAAGAGTGATGGAAACTCAACAATCCATCACAAGGGGGGGAGGCAATTTTGTTAGAGCACTAATCCACCTTAGTACCATGGTCGTACACCTAGGATACATCTTCATTTTTCTTGTACTTATGTCAAATGATCCAACTTAGGTTATACTAATCAATATTGGTCTATTAGGTGATTCTGGAATCATTTATTGACATTTGAGGCACTCTAGTTTGATCATTCTGACATCCCAGGCACCCTCACTGATGACAGTCTTCCTTGGTGCATTCCTCATCCCTTAAAACATGGAATTTGTTTGACCAAGGGTGCTAGTGCATGTATCTAGTGGTTTTGGACTCTATTTGGTAATTTATTTCTTCCTAGGATCTCTCCCACTCACCCATGCCTATCCTACCCTCATTTATGATCAAACATTCTCCATCCATGTTCACACTAGCATTCATGACTATTTAGTATGGTTTGGGAGCTTATTGGTCCACTGAGTGGGGGTTAGAGGTCAAATCCTAGCCTGACACTTGTATCCATATAGATGGACTCCAAAGGATAATGAATTTTCCCCATTGTATTATAAATATGTACCACACATATCTACAAGTTGTACACTAATAGAAACATCACCATCTATGTGTCTTATTTTTCTTTCTTTTACTGTTTTCTTGCACATTTTTTGAATAACTTAGATTGTGAAGATTTCCTTATCTTCTAGAATTCAGTGTGAAGCAATTCTCATATGGTATCAGATCTTTTTGGTGATGCAAATCAAAACCATAGTGTTTGAGTTGTTATTTAGGGCATTTTCCAGAAAATTCAAGTGTTAGCATTACAGGTCCATGTAGTGTTTTGTCACAGAGCACACAAGCAGAATAGAGCATAACCATGTGTTTCTTACCCCATTCAAATATTTCAAATGGAATTCCTAAATGGTGATATAGTTTAGGTCTAAAGGCCTGTACAAAGTCACCATGGGAACTGATGCCGAGCCCAACTCTAGTGTGGAAAAATCGAAGTACTTCAACATATTGGATGAGACATTTGAGATGCTTTGTCTGGGTATTTCGAGGGATATTCTCTTCCACGTATATAGTCTTGGCACACCCAATGAAGTTTGGATCAATCGTGAGTCACTATTTGGGAATACTGATGAGATGAGAATTAAACCTCTTCTTAAGTGTTGCACCTCAAGAGAATTAAACATCTTCTTAAGTATTGCACTCAATGAGCTATCATCCTTGGTGTGTCCTATATATAGCCATTGATTTGATTCAAACCAAAATACACATCTTTTTATTTAAGGTTGACATATAATATTTTTATTATTAATATTTAATATTATTTATGGAAAACATATAATATTCTTTATTATTTTTTATTTTGTTAAGAATGAACATTACAACATCTCCCCCGTACATGGTTTTAAAATCATGTGCAAGGCCCTCTTAAAACCATGGGTTGTTTAGTTGCACATGGTCTTAAAACCATTTGCAAGGCCATCTTAAACCATGTACAATAAAACCATGTGTTGTTTAGGAGGCCTTGCACATGGTTTTAAAACCATTTGCAAGGTCCTAAACCATGTATAATAAAACCATGGGTTGTTTAGGAGGCCTTTCACATGGTTTTAAAACCATGTGCAAGACAACATTTTTTTATTTTTTATTATTTTGTTAGGTAGGAACATTAGACATCTCCCCCATATTATGTTGTTTTTTTTACCATTTGCTTTTGTGGATAAATTTTTTTTGTTGTTAGGTAGGAACATTATAACATCTCCCCCAATATTAGGTTGTTTTTGTGGCCGACATTAATTTTGTGGGATAGTTAAAATTTTTATTATTTATTATTTTCTTAGTAACAAATGTTAGAACATCTCTTTGATACTCAACAATATTATTTTTGACCGACATAATATCAACAAACATTACAAGATATCCTAATGACAAACGTTACAAGATCTCGGTCATACTGGGCTATAGAGCACCTCTCAACGAAATTACTTAAATATAGAAATGAGAAAATAAATAATGAGATACATTATAATATTATAGTATTTGTTAAATTATTAAATTATTTTTTAAAATTAAAAAATACAAATAATAAAAATAAAATAACATTTTAGAATAATTTAAAGCTAAAAAAAGCATAGAACTTACAACAATAATAAATAATAAATAATAAATAAAATAATAATAAAACTTACCTACAACAATAATAAAAAATAAATAAAAAATAAAAAATAAAAAATTATATTTGATTTACAATGAAATTGTTAATTTTGAATGTCTCTTAAAAATATATAATTATTTAAAATAAATTTTGAATGTATATTTATGTCTATAGGTGTTTAGATATTATTTGATATTTTGGAATTTTTTTCTGTGAATCAATAAGTGTATAGATACTATGGTTAAACATATCTTGATTAAGATTTAAATAAGCTTATTTAAATAAATTTTAAATAAATAATGAGATACATTATGGTATTTGTTCAATTATTAAATTTTTTTTTTTATAAAAAAAAATTAAAATAACAATAAAATAACATTTTAGAATAATTTAAAGCTAAAAAAACATATAACTTACAACAACGATAAAAAATAAGTAAAAATAAAAAATAAAAAAAACTTGTAATTGATTTACAATGAAATTATTAATTTTGAATGTCTCTTAAAATATATATAATTATTTAAAATACATTTTGAATGTATATTTATGTGTAGGTGTTTAGATATTAATTGAGATTTTGGATTTGCTTTTGTAGATCAATAAATGTATAGATATTATAGTTAGGCGTATCTTGATTAAGATTTAAATAAGCTTAAGTTAAGTTGATGTCAGTTTTTTTAAATGGTATTATTTTATGTTTATTGTACGAAAGAGGTCCATTATACATCCCAATAGGAGAATATGTGTAAGTCCTTCCGTGCTCATCACAAGTGTCCTCTATTAAAAATAATAAAATATTATAAAAAAATAACACGTCCTCTCAATTTAGATTTAAAATATTTTTTAGAACCACATATATGAGATTACAAATTAAAATCATAAACATTCTCTTCACATTTCTTCAACATTTCCACTCTGAAAAAGTGGTTTGCAGTTAGAGAAATTTGATCCCTTTCACAACTTGGTAGATCCTTTTTAAGATGGATCTATGTTGGTATTAATTAAATGGATAACTATAAGGATTTGTAATTAGTTTAATGTTTAGCCTTTGTTTAAGGACCCGCCATCTCTACAAAACTAAGTGGATGGTTGCACCTATCTTTACTAGGTGGCTATTCTAGTTATTATTCCAATAGGAATGGTGGCTATTCTAGTTATTATTCCAATAGGAATTTAGATAATATATTACATTTTGGACTTTCTTGAAGGATCAACAAGATTAACCCGAGTGTAAAAATTCATTTCATGGTAGTCCTATCTTTCTATGGTTAAAAACATATTGATTAAGATTTAAATAAACTTCATTTAAGAATTCACTATTTAATTATTTATGAATATATAATTCACTAAATTTTTATACTTCGTATCCTTTTTTTTTAATTTTTTGTTTTTTTTTTGTTTTTTCCATATTAGTTTTTCCTTCTTTTTCATTTTTTTTATATTAGTTTTTTTTTAATAAATAGCATTTTTTTATGTTTATATTCGTTAGTTCAATGTTTATGTTATATCATAAATGGATAATTATAAGACATTATAATTAGCTTGATATTTAGCCATTGTTTAACTAAGCGGATGGATGGTTGCATCTATCGGTGGTTGCCGACCACTTGACTTGTGGTTGTGTTTGTATTACATAACCTCTCATTTATATAATAAAGTAGAAGCGAGGTTGAATTTCTTATTAAATATAGAAATGAGAAAGTAAATAAACACTAAATGGGACATGTAGAAATTGAAAAAGTAGATGAAAAGCTATAAAAAATATGAAAAAACATTCCCATCCTCAATAAATCAAGACTGAGCTACATTATAGAAATTGTCAAACTATCAAGTTATTTTTCTCATAAAAATATATATTGTCCTCATAAAAACATGATAATAAAAAAATTTACAATTACTTACATCAAAATCAAATAAGCACATAAAATGTGACAACCACTTATTTTGATATTCTTAAATGAACAAAAGTCAACCTCTGCATTTAAAGTTGTCACATAACACTTTTAAAAAGTTTTATATTTTATGTTTTTAACTTTCAAAAGTTTTATATTTCGTTTTTTTAACTTTCCTCTTTGTGCTTTAAAATAAAGTTATACTATCAAGAATTAATGTCTCATAAATAATTTTTTTAACCAAATGAAATTTAAATAAATAATATTTATAAAAATAAATAAAAGTATTGAATTTTTTTATGAGAAATTATAAAATTGAGTAAATATAAATATAAAATACTTTAATTTGCAAATAAAAAAATGCACACTTACTTATTTGAAAACAAATGCATTTAAATAAATTACAAAGAATCCACTAAGATTAAAATGACTTGTGGCAAGATTTAGTGGTTAAAATTATCTTTTGTAGAGGGTATTTAATAATTTCATTTTCTCTCGTAATTAAATGTAACATCCAAAATAAATAGGAACGTGCATTTGTAGTTTGATGTAATAATGTCATTCACTCTAAACCTAAATGTAACATAAAAAATAAATAGGGTTTTGCATTTCTATCTTGATTTACTTAAAAAAGTTTAGTGCCTCATAAGTCATTTCACAATCAATATGTACAAATAAGGAATTTATAAGCCATAACATAAAAGACTCAAAACGACATGATGTTTTTGCTTTTAGTTCTTCCAAATTAATGAGAAAAATGAAGACATAAAACTGGGTGGAAGAAGGTGGTGGAGCGAGGTAGGTTAATCACAAAACCAAGGAGAAAACGCCAAGAGAAATAATAATGGGAAAATCCTAAGAAGGGAACTAGCGACCAAAGACAACATCATTATTATTAACATGATATGTTACTAAGGACTTGTTGTTTGAAGTAATAAATGTATCCAACTTTTAGCTAGCCCCCAACAGCTATCTTTATTGAGATTAAGAGGGCGCTTGACAATCTCAATGCCATCTCTACACTTTTGTTTTAAGTGGTTTTCTTCCTTAGCAAGAATCTTAGCATGTTCAAGGAATAATTAATGCTTAATATTATGGGCGTGCTCAATGAGAGAAGAGGTGTGGAAATGGATAATATTTATGTCATATTTGCGCTCATTAATCCTTAATTGATATAACATTGTTCTACAATATATGATTTTTTTGCTCAAACAAGGGATTTCCTAAACACCTTTGTAAAGATGAGGATTTATGCGGTCCTTAATTGAATTCAACATATTCCTAATAGAATTGGGGTGCTTAAAGGAGGTAATGATATTACTCCTCCTAAGAATTCTAGGTATCTTATTAGTGACTCAATGGATAAATGGGAGCACAAAAGTGGAGGTCTTATCAATGCACTTACTTTTAGTTCTAGGACTGGATTTATGGACAATCTTCCTTACATAGGATCCATTATACTTTTTCTTTTTTAAAAACTAGATGATATCCTCATGCTCTTAATCAAGTATATCATTATTTGACATTTTGAGGGCCTAGTGGCTAATGTACTTATGAAATCAATATTTTGAGTTGGGTGATGATGGGAGTCCATGTGAAGATATTTTTCAGTGTGGGTTGATTTCTAAACACTTGATAGATGGGGTCCCATCCTAATTCTTAGTAACCCTCACATCATGAAACATAATGGTACTATTATCCTTGATTTCCATGGTGAAGTATATATGCTCAAATTTGTTGTTCAAATAGAACAAATTTACCAAAATACTCACTACAATAGGTCCATCTATTGTTGGTATCACCAACCTACCTTGTCCATATTTTTGGATTAAGTGGATAAGAATCTAAATATTTTGTTTCAAAGGATTCCATGAAGAGGTTCGCCACAATAGGGAAGAAAGTTTAAACAATAGAAACCCCACTAGTTTGGACATAGACTTACTTCCTTATGAAACTAAAGAAGGTAGATATAAGACAAACAGCAACTAACTTAGAAATATCGAGGTTGGTAACATTTCTTATGTCTTCCAATGCATCATAGTATTAGATATAAAAGACTACCATAAGAAGATGCTGGAGCATATTTTGAGCAGGATCTACAAGAGGTTATCTTGTAATCCTTTAAATATGATTACAAATGACGTTAAAATAACCATTAAAGATTATATCTTAGAGGACCTCATTAAAAAATGTGTGACTCTAAGATGCCCCTTTGTGTTGAAAACTTATGGATTACCAAACATTACAAGGATAAAAACATGTAGTGGAGGTTTTTGTGGATCTTCCCCAAAAAATTTCCTTCGTCATTTATAGCGGAGGAGGGTGGACAAATGTTTTTTCCAAGGTTTTCAAAGTGGTGCAATTAAAATGGATAAAACTCATTGGTGCTCTTATATGCACAAAGCACAAGTGGATAAAACATAAGGTGCACCAAAGACAGTTATGATATAAAATGATAAATTATTATTTTTTAATGAAAAAAATGAAATGTGTATCAATTCTCTATAATAAATGCAGAGCACTAGTGTGCAATGAAATGATGCACTGGTCAATTTAAAACAAATAATTTTTAAATTAAATTTTAACTACAGAATTAACTACATCGATGTGATATGGATAACAATGCATCAGTGCGCTATGAATAACAATGCACCAGTGGTTAACAAATAACAAGCATTGATAATTGTTATTATTATAAAATAATGAAATATTGTTTTTATTTAAAAAATCAAATGCATATTAGTGATCCATAAGACTTAGGAGGCATCAACACACCTTTCAAAGATGCACAATATCACGACGTTAAAAAACTATATTATTCAATGATAAATTTCAATCTAACCAAAACAAAAAAATTGATCAATGTGCTAAAATGCACCGATGCACACAAAAACAACAAATGCATTGGTGCATATCAAGTAAGTAGCACGATAATTGCTATTATTAGAAAATGATAAATATAGTTTTTATTTTAAAAAAATAAAATGCATACCGATACTCGAATATAAATCAAATACACTGACACATGTTATAATAACACATCAAATTTGGACATAACAATTTGTAATTCAATAAAAAATATTAATGAAAAAAGTGTGTTTGTTCCAGGGAAATTTTTAAGAACCCTTCCCACCCTTGAAACCTTTTTTATGTATAACAAATGGATGATTTCCCATGATATATAGGAAAATATAAGGCTATTTTATCAATGTTTTTTTTAATAGAAATAGTAAAAGATGATGATATTAAACAGGCTGTGCATAGCCATACATTACAAAAAGTGCCAAGACTGAGAGTTCTTGCTGTTCAAAAAAGATGAAACCAAAATTGGTCCAGAGGGGAGACCAAAGAACTCCACATATAGTTTTACATAAATTCGATGGACAGTGGTAGTGTATACCCTAATATACTGTTGATTAAGAAATAAATAGAAAAACATAAACAGAGATAGCCATTTAAGAAATTATCCTGGGGGCTTCATTGGCTGGTCTACCGATGCCCCCTCCATGGGCTAGACTGCTACAGGGTTTTCACAGTCCTAACTGGCTTGATTCATACTGACTAAGTGTTGAAGGTCTTCCTAGATTCTGTCCACTTTGCCCATCATTTCTCTAAGGTTGGATTCTGTATCATTAATCTATGAATCATGATTAATTCTCTGATAGGAGGTATAGCTAACCACCTCACCCATATCCTTCACTTCTTGAACCAGTGCTTTGTTATCCATTATGCCTATTGCAATCATTTCATACAGGCGTCTGAGGTTTTTCTTCAGGTCTGCAATCCATGCATTCTCATTTGTCGGGTTCATATTGCCTGGCCTAGGAGTGCAGGAGTCAAGAGCTAAGCTAGAAAAACTACAAACAGCACCTTCCAAATTTTGAACCTGAGAACCACTAAAAAACTCACCAAGAGCCGAGTGGAGAATGCTGACTTCTCACAGAAGAGAATCACATTCGGCCTTGCTCTTACAAGAAAGAGTACCTATGGATCCCTCCTTCCACCCGAAACAATTGCAGCCGAGAATCAAACTACTGTCAACTGTGAAAACCTCACCTACAGGAAAACTGAGCCCGAGACCCGAATTCAAACACCACAAAGGACTTTCAGCATGGGGAGAGCAATGACAGGAGAAGAAAGTAGCAAGAGTGAGCCTTTCTTTCACAAACACCCTGCAAAAAGGTAGAGACTCCCACAGAATATCCTAGAGAAATCCCTCGTCGATGCCTGAGATCACATTTAACAGCGTCCTGTCTGGCAAGAAAGCAAAACGAGCAAGGATCAGACTGTTGTTTCAAGGAGCTGCAAGGTGAGAATGGAGACTAAGGGAGGCCATAATGAAAACAATGATAGGACCTGTAGTGTGTGGGATGCAACAACAATAACACAGGAAAGGACTGGAGTTAATATCATCGAGGATCGAGTAGAGCAGGAGCACACGCGGCGTTGGCATGGGAGGCGGTGGAGTGAACCAAATGTTTGCTGGTGACATCGTAAATACCCCTTGCATTATGACCATTGCAATGGTGGTTGGGATTTTTAAGCCAAAGATCATTAGGGAATGGGTTTAGGGGGGGAATTAACCCCATTGAATTATAAGTGCCCTTGTGGAAGGGAAGCCCCCATATTAGCCAAATCATCGGCGATTACGTTATTTGCTCAGAGAATATGATAAAATTCATAATGGGGAGATAGAAGAGAGGTAGTTTTGTCATACAACCGACGAAATTTTATCAAGCCAGAGGTGTATCCATTGAGCATTTTATAAATTACGTGTCTAGAGTTGCCAAATATTGCAACCTTAAAGAGATTGGAGTCAACAAGGATCATCAGTCCTTGAAGCAGGGCTATCCATTCCGCCTCATTGTTAGTCCTGCATCCAATTCCGTAGGCGTAGGTTTGTTCAATTTTTCCTTCAGGATCCAAAAGGATCCCTCCCACACCTGCCACCCCAAGGTTATTTTATCAATGTTATATCATGTATATATAATTTTTTGGAAAATATTTCTCTGCTGACGTGCCTTTGAGGATGAAGTTTATCTTACATCCATCGATTGAAGAAGTGGAAGGGGATAAAAAAACAATGCTAAGTCCAAGGTTGGAATATATGAAAAAAGTGGATCCACAAAAACTTATGGATCAATCAACTAAAGAAAATAATAAGTAAAGTTTGGATATTACAACAACACCACTTTTGAAGAGGATCAGATGGGAGAGTGTAATTCACATAATGTTTTATATGGTAGTATGTAATTCTCATAAGGATAAATATAAAAGAAAATTTAGCAATGAATAGAATAGTAGAATTATGAACTCCACTCAACAAGCATTGGAAATGGAGCCTAAGAGGGAGTGTGGGGTTGATGTGAGTGTGAGGAGATGAAGTTAATATCTATATTTTTGATATTTTTATTGTAGAGTTTATATATATTGTATAAAATGGATGTGACCCTTGCCACTGTATTACAAGAGAAGAAATCAATACAAGTTTTTTGTTGAATAATAGAATATCACAGTTGTCATTTCACCAAGGTTTTATTTATACATAGTGAGGTATCCACATAAATATTGCTTTATATTGTTATTATTGTTTGATTCTATTTCACTTTTTCTTATAATAGTGAGCACCATTGAGTTGGAGAGGTGTAAGGCAGTAAGCACAATTGGGGTAAAAGAAAAGGAGGTAATGCAACCTTATAGAACACATTCACACGAAATGGGAGAAAATTTAAAAAGCGGGGTAGATGTTGAACATTGTTGGTTCATAACATTGAAATAAATGTTGTGGATGTTAGTAGTAGTGACTAACAACTAAGGATATCTAGTTTTCACCTTTTGTTATCCTACCTTTAAAGAAAAATGCTCAAAATTTCCAAGCAATCAGGTCTAATGCAAGAACATCTAACGTGCAACCATATATCCTATACATCTCATTTAATATTAGTATTTAAGGGATTTTTTACATCATATTTCATATATTTTATATTACTATAGAACATGTTATGGTTGTTTCCAAATAATCTATACAACACTGCTATGGAAGAAGACAAAACCTCTTATGGTTTTGACCACAAAAAAAAGATGCTATCAAAGTGTTTGTGGAATAAATGCTTGATCATAGAAGATATAACAATAGTATTCTAGTCCAAAGTTAGGAATCATTTTTCCCATCGTGCCTATAGGGGCATGATGTGCTCATAAATATCATATTTCCCTTGAACATCGAGTGAGGGAAAAAAATATTTTAGTCATAAATAAGTAGATAACACATACAAGAAAGTAAAAGATGTAGCTCAAACTTATAATAAAAGTATGGTGTGAAAGTAAAAATGTAACGTCATTGAGATAATTACGGGAATATGAAACATTGTAACTACAACAGTTTTATTCACCCCCACGGCCAATTGTTGGAAGATAGAATGATTTAAGACATTTTAATTAAAAAAATTGTGTATAAAATTATCTACTTACAATAGATAAGGAACCTCCAATATATAAGTAAAGTGCCATTAAATTTTCTCTGATATTCCCCAATATTTGATTCTATGCCATTTTCTTTCCTCTTGATGTAGTCATGGTTTTGTCATGTTTACCTCCTTCTTCAGGAACAATAGAACTGTTATATTCATTAATGATGGTGCTTCCCAATAGCTTGTACAAATTTCCATATCAAATTCCCCTCATCAACACCATTGAACCTCAAACCATTCTATAACCACCATCTCCACATGCAGTATTTACACCTGCAACATCCATCTTTCTGATAGAAATCAAGTTTCTCGTTAGATTTAAAATGCGTAGCACTCCACGTAGATTTCTAATCCTTTTGTCCTTCAGTTTTAGGTTGACTCTACCACATGCAATGATACTAGTTGGTGATTCATCTCCCCAGTACACATATCCTCCATTGTACTTTTCATATTCACACAACCACTACCTATGAGGGGTCATATGACATGACTCATCTGATTCAATCATCCATATATCATGTTTTGAATTATTATCCATGGAATTTAGGTACACATCCCGTCCTTTTGAGGAGGTCTTCACCTACGTGGAAGGGGTATCCTTAGATCCCTTTTATTTCTAAACATTCTTAGATATGAAATCCATTTTATAGTGACCAACATTACTACATTTCAGCACTTCCTCATTTCTTTTACTGGGGATTTAGATTTACCCTTAGATTTAGATCTACCCATAGATCCTTTATTTTTTGTTTCTCTCATGTGGGTGACTTCTCACACACAAGGCATCCATGTTATGCTTATGCATGGTTTTCCTCCTCGTCTCTTATGATAGTATGGATGATATTATTTCATCAAATTTTAAAGTTGCTTGGCTAGCAGTACATATTGTAACATTTAGGTTGTCCTTGGAATCTAGCAAAGAACACAATAATGTAATACATTTATCTTCTTCAACCATTTTAATACCAACTGAGGTTATCTGACTTATGAGAGTATTGTATACATTAAAATGCTTTGTTAAAGTGACATTTTCATCCATTCTTAGGTGAAACCATTTCTTTTGTACAAAAAACTTGTTCACAATGGATTTTGATTGATACAAGCTCCCTAGTTTTCCCCAAATCTTTATCGCATGATTTTCACCAAATACGTTCAACAACACAAAGTATGCTAAGAATAATCATATTGCACTCCTTCTCTTATTTCTAATTTATCCCACTCATCATGTGAATTTACAGTGGGTTTCATACCTAGATCTACAATAATCTATTGTCCATGATTTACAAGAATATCCTCCATTTTAAGCTTCCATAGCTCAAAATTATGGGCGTTAAATTTCTCGATATTTATTCTTGAACCGATCACCATTTTATTTCAATGAAAAAATCAACACTACAAATATACCAATGAACCCAGGTTTATCACAAACGCAAGATCTATCAACTGTGTCAAACCCTCAATGACAAAGGCATCTCGTGATGCCAATAATCTAGCTATGATACCACATGTAATTTTAAAACCTGTGCATAGAAGCAAAGCATACATATTCTTTTAATAAAAGCATATATTGCACCACAACATTCACATATAAACCTAGATATTTACCATGGAAACCCTTAACAGGGAAAGCCAACAAACCTTGGAGCCACACCTCCTATTTTCTCATTATCATTATGAATAACTCACAATCAAATATAGGTATTTTTTAGGCTCTCGTACCTTAATTCGTTAACCCATATTAGAAAATACACCCCAATCCCTTAACTGGAAATAAATTACATATTTTTAGGAAAATCCCCAAGATAGCCAAAAACAACTAAAAAAATTCAATGCTTAATTTATCAATGATTGGATAATGTTATTTTATCAGTATTTATTACAAAGCTCACTTTTGTTAGACTCCACCATGTGGCTTACAAATTTATGGGTGATGTTCACCCTCCGAAGAGGAAAAAGCTATATATATTTGAGTCTATAAGTTGAGATATGATTCATATAGGTTGGGAGTCTTTGAAGCTTGAAAGTAAGCTTCGACCTCGTTGATGTCTAAAATCCCACCGACCGTAATTTCCCATATATGAAGGAACTGAGAGTGAGGCACTGCATATTTTGAAGTCGTGTTTGGTCTTGGCATCTCTCTTAGCATCATTTATATTATCTTCTTACTTCCTGTAAGTTTTAGAAGTTTATGATTTAAACAAGTTTTAGTCATATATTCTGGAAATATCTCTGTGTATTGGCAATTTGGTTTTGAGAGTTCATTGGTCTCTGCAAAAATGTTTGTGTAGAATAGTTGTGGTATCTGAGTTCATCCTAGAGTTGTTGTGTCTATAGCCATTGGATTTAGGTGTCATATGCAACATACCCAAACTCCAATACATGTTTTCAGAAGATGGGGTAAAAAATTTTAAACTCTCTTTTATACTAAACAACTCAAAAATGTTAGTATTCCTTAATATTCTTCTTACACTAAATAAAAGGAACATCCCTACAATAATTTTTTATCTAACAACACTTATGTACATTTTCCATCATTTACTCAAGTTATCACAATACTATTAGTTTTTCTTCTTATAACTTAAGAAACAATATGCTTCATGTGTACAAAAATATGATTCATATTTCATTCATTATATGCAAATAAGAAAGTGGTATTCTTTTAAACATCATAGAATTGCAGAGCATTAACTTGGGTCATTTAATAGAAATAAAAACACATAAAATACAAGAGCAAGAGATAGATACACTAATATATGTGGTTCACCCAAACCTTGGGCTACATCCACCAAAAGTTGTTAATGTTATTATTATCTTATTCCATAGAATAGGTTACAAATCATCAGCACATTAGTTGCGGTTTATTTTCTTTTTCCACTAAGTCACATTCATAGATACCGCTTACAAATTATTATTTCTTCTTTTCGTAAAGCATTCATTTAAAATATGGATATTCCTTCTAAATAACTCAAATACTCTTCACTTTAACTATCCAAGTGAAGGTTATTAAAGACTACAAATATGAACTTACTACTCTTGATTCACTTCTTAATTAGAACATATAAACAATTAGTTGTTGACCATGGATTTAGACTTTAGACTTTGTGGTCAATTAAAGATAACATTTCAAACACTAAGGTTCTTGGTATTGTGCTATGCCCTCAATACACTAAACATATAATAAGTATTCCTTCTTTTACTATGCTCCATCTTAGTTTAGTTCTCTACACTTAAATATTATAAATTTTAAAAATCTCATTATAACACAAAACCAAGGAACTTCAAGGTTCCATACTAAAGTGACTTCCTTTCGTCCTTTATAAGCTTTATACATATATTTCAAAACATAAAGAATAAATATAACATTCAAGGGTTGGCTTCCTTGCCAATATTTTTTAGAACCTTAGCTATCAAAGCAAGGTAAGAACCCGACCATTTTTTCATCATGGAAGATTTTCAAACTTAAAAACAAGCTATCACGTGGGAAAATATTCTCAACATGACCGGGAATATCAACACAACCTAGAATCTAAGATCACTTGATTGACTAAACAATGATTTCCTTTTTATAATTTAACAAACTTGACTTCAATAAGATAAGTTCAATGTCCAACTGATAATTGTTACTTGATGACTATCGTCTACATAAGAATACTACCAACTTTTAATGATTGATTAATATTAGAGAGGATTCGATGAGGATACTCTTATCTTTCACTATTACATAGAAATAATTAAAATTAAAGAGTTGGGGCTTGACCTTCTTTGTCCCTTAATACAGAATGAAATCCTTCCATCCTTCACAACTCTTCTCCAAGGAAATTTATCCTCGTCTAGAACTCATAACCAACAAAAGTATTGATCTTTATTTAAACCCAAATGTTTACAAAAACCCAGCTTCACTGGCATTTCAAAGAAAACAAATTCCTACATCTGTTCATCAGGAACTTGAAAAGGTTTTGCAAACTCCCTATCATTCCCCATGAAAAGCTAACATCAACATTATAGGATTGGAAATGGCACAACGATATCCATACATAGAGTACACTGTAAATCTCCATGAAATGAAATTGCAAAAGCAATTGGTTGTCTTATAATTTAGCATTTTGGGGTTTTTCATACTAGAGGATCTTATATAGATTTGATAGAAAATGAGCTCAGTAACCAATCACCCAACAAACAAAATAAAAATATTGATTACTGTATCGAAATCAAACCAAGAATGAAAGAAACTATGGCTAAATATTCACAATGACCAATTTGAGAAGCCAATGTTCATCGAGATATCACTACACATCATGCCATTGTTTTCGTTCATCCCCAATATTTTACAGTTATGTAATTTTTCCATGCATGTGTCGCTCATCATATCTAGCTTTCTACATTTCTATAATTTTTCCTCCTTCCCACAAATATGAGAGCCCAACCTTTTACAAGATATCGCTGTTGTAATATCCTGAATTTTGGGCCTAACAATTATGGGCATGAGCCCCATTGATTATGATGTTACCTTAATGTTTTAGTTTGACATACTGGGTTGAATACCACATAGCATATGAACATGATGATTTGTTTGATATACTAGGCATAATCCAATTGCATATGATATGTGTGTGTGTGTGTGTTTGACTGTGCTGGGCATGGACCCTGAAGCAGATAATTGATGAGATGGTTTGTGTTGAGCGAGGACCTCTAGAGCACATGGGTAAATTTATGTTTTTTGTTGAGAAAGAAGCTCTGGAGCACATGAGTACTTATATTTGTGTTGAGCGAGAAGCTATGGAGAACAAGAGTCTTGAGACATTTGTGTTGAGCATTAAGATTTGGAACACATGAAAAGATAATTTTGAAGTGTTGGGCATAATCCTTGGATCCTTCCATGTATATTTTCAGCATAAGCTCTGGAACATCGCATATTTGGACATTGTATCCCTAGGTGTATCCTACAAGTACATCCTAGCATTAGTGTTGAGCGAAGAGCTCTGGAATTGCACTAAGTTTGTAGATACTTGTTTTCAGCGTTGAGTATGGGATCTGGTAAGCACTAGGAATTACTGAAAAGAATTAATGATTCTCGAGTGAAAATGACTCGAGAAAAATATTGATCTCATTTGACTTATTTAGAAGTGATTAAATGAAATTTTGAATTTTTGTATTCTCATCAAGTAGTGAAGAACTACCATGTCATACAAGGGAATCCAACATACAAGGATGTTTAGAGTTTTGTATCCTAGTAGACCTAACCATCTACTAACGAAGAAAGTTTCGTAAGTCTAGGGATCACAATATGTGATACCCTAAGACAAATGTTAACAAATAATATATATTATTATATATTTTATACAGAGTATGTATAAAGAGTACACCTAGTAATAATATTAATAATGTAAGAAAGAATGAATAAGTTCAATATATTACTATTATTACTAAGATAAAGATTAAATATTATAATACCTATAAAAGTCCAATTAGGAACTAGTTGAAAGGTCCTAAGTTAAAATATTAAAAGTACTGAATTAAATAAAAAGGGTTAAATCAAGAAATGAAGTGATTCTTGATTTAACTACCCCTTTGACTGAAAAGTCTGTATATAAAGTCCCAAGCGAAGGAGAGGCTTGGGGATCTCATCTTTATTTTTGGAGTCATTATTCTTCCAGCTGATTCTCAAGAGAGTTCTTGGAGAACATTTGCCTAAGAGGAAGAAGGAGAATTGATCCAGACCTAATATACTAATTAGGGCAGCCTCAACTTAGGAGCTCTAAGCTACTTGCATGTTGGAACCAGCTCAGGGGGATCTGGATTAAAACCAGGAACGATTCTGGGTCATGGTTGGGTGGAACGTGGTAGTTCCCAAGTGATTGAGTCATTTATACAGAGTTCAAATGTTCCTGTGAAATATTGTTAATGCTAGGTAATTGAGTGTGCAGGTTTCATCCATTAAACGAGGTTCATTTTTCTGGTATGAGGTTCTGGACTACCTATTTCAATTCCTAGAATAGGTGTTGGTTAGATTATGCAAGGGTTTATATTATATGTTCTAACCCTTTGTGCTATTGTTTTTTCATGTCAAATTATTTTAGGGTTTACATATTAAATTATAAACCCTAGGCTATAAATTATTTCCCGTGCTAGAATTCAAAGGTTTTTCTCTTTCAATTTTACTTCTATAATTTAATTCTTGCTCAAAGATTTACCCAAGGTTTTGGTTATTTTCATATTACTTCCATATTCTCTTTTACAACTTAAACTTTGTTCTTTTTCAACTTAGGTTTTATTTCTAAACACAATGCCTATATACTTTATTTATTTTAGGAACCCTACTCGCAGATTACATATTGCCAGTAGAGCTTTGTTTAGAAGTAAAGGCTAGTTTCATGTCAAGCTTTAAACAAAACAAATTATAGATTTTAATAAACTGATATAATGGATAGAATATAGTAAATAATTTATATATTATATCAGGTATAATACAGAACTATAAATACTAATTTAAAACCATATTATACACACAAGTATTCTTTATTTAAGAATAGCCATAAATTTCAAGTAACTAAGATAAGATAAAAACCAGTGAATACCTCTTAGGGTTTGTATAAATAAACCCATGTTAATAACCAAGATAAACATTATCGCTTTCCATTAACCAAATAAATATCACAAATCAATTAACAGTCCAAGTATCGAGACCATATAAATGGTCCACGATTTATAACATTAATACTAGCTAACTCTATAAAAAGCATAGACAATAAATATATTATCAACATTATAAAACCATTTCATAAATAACCACTCAAACCATCTAACATTATAATCTACATGATAGAACTCACATACCATAAAATATAGTGTCCATAGTAATAAAACTATGAATTATTAAATACAGAATAATCATTTAAGAACCCAAGTTCATTGAACAGAGGTCGCATGATCAAATCCTATGGGCGCTTAAGCCCAAAAAGTATCCATAACTACAAACCCTCATCACTTTACACAACCCAGGATCAAACCCTGTAAGGTCTGTAATAATTTACAAAATCCACGCTATAGGATTTATACACGGGTTGCCATTAAATTATAACCTCTCTACATAGTGGTCAAAAGACTTGAATCAAATTATATGAATTGTAATATATGGCCTCAACCATTTAAAAATAATATTCAACAAGTTCCCAAACTAATAAACCCCGACAGCATTACCAACAACAGCGATTTTCTAGTCATTGGGTTATGCTATAGACACCCACATTTTCATATCTTAATACATAACAAAAATCGTAAACAGTAATACAAGCTTTCACAGCTACGAAGGCGGGAACACCAATGCCATATGGCATGGCCCCATCCTTAACATTGTCACATATATCATCCATAAATCAACGGATACAACAAATGCAAAGTCCACACAGTCCACAATTTAACAACTATAGAATTTGACACAGCATAAATATATAAACATCACCTTTATAAAGTCATTTCCAAATTTGTACAATCGTTACCATCGACCATTGCACCATTGCAAGCAATGGAACTTCCATTTTTTACAACTTAACCCAAAACATTAAATACAAATACATAGAACCTGTCAAGTGTTACCCAGGCTCTCCTCGCTTCCCAGAATCATCAAATAAATACATTGTAAGTTCAATCCCAAAGGAAAATCAAAACCCAAGAATGAAAATACCCCAGTCTGTCACCTACACAATGCAAAGCTCATTCCAGACACACCTAAAACCAGAACCAAAACGCACCCATAAAAACCAGACTAAAGCAATTACAACTACGACGAGTCTCATCTTTGTCTTAAACATTAAGCAAAGGGAGGGAAAAAAATTTCACTTATACAAAGCAAGCTTACCCAAATGGGTATGGATTTTCCCACTACACTATACACGAGCCACAAATCCCAACCCTTCTCCATACTCTATAACCTGCAAACATGGAGAGAAAGGCACATAATAAATATGTGATGTAAACAAACTAAAACCACAAATGATATTAAAGAAACACAGGATGATTGCATACCTGTCAAAACCATAGAAGTCATATTCTTCATAGTAAGCAGGAACAGAACACAAGTAGCCAAGCTACGAACGACCAAACCCTATCGTTGAGAAAAGTTCTAAGCTGGGATGCCAAATTTCCCCATGCACATTAAAAGCGCCACCCTATTTACCATTAACGTCCTCCAAACCCAATACCCTATAGTTCATGCGCATTACATTGTCATATATTTCCATTCCATGCGATTTATATAAACCCACTATGCAATGTTTATACTTAGAATTTCAGTGCTATGACCATGGCATATTTCATATGCCATGGAACATATAAACCAAGGTTATTACAAGTATTTTCATCCACCAATCAAATGTTAAAATCAAACCATGTAGGAAGATTATGATAGGACATAATTGAGACATAAGACATTTACACCATGATAATTAAGGTCTAGTAAATAACAAGTCCGAGTCATGCTAATAGTAAGTGCGATAGTGACCCCATCATTATTGTAAAGACCGTAAAGATAATAATAACAATCAGTATAATGTCACTAGGACAAAGGCTACAAAATGCGAGCGCTAGTAATCGAAACAATCAGTTCTTCCGTCAAGAATTGTAAACAAGTTCTTTGTCACCAAGGATTCCTGCACATAAATGAGACAAGAATGCATTGGTTCGACAGAACTAAGTAAGACCACTAGGACAAGTAGAATCTATTACCTCTCAGGTAGTTACATGAGAGAACTACTCCTGCCCCACCACTCCACCCAATTTATCCTTTAACAAGGTTAAGTCAGAATCATGTTTACGACAGTAAAATCATGCGAACATTAGTGAAAAACATAATCAAAGTATCGATCATACATAGCATTGTGTAACCATAATAATAGAATATCAATCAACATTACAACATCATAATTAAACACAGTAATAATCACATCAGAAAGTAAGGAAGTGAGACATAAGAACAACTTACGATAAAACAAACAGTGTAAATAGAGTATGACACATTCCGCAAGTCCAGTAATGTCCAGCATAGGTAGTTTTGACTAGCCTACTAAAAAAACATTATTTTCAATTTTTGGGGAAATTACAGATGCACAATTTGCATGTGTTGCTTCTCATCTCTAATTTTCTACACTTCAACCATAGTTGTATTAGATGACAATGGAGCCCACTCTCCCTTGTATGCACCTCCCTCCTCAGTTCTTGGCATGACGATTCCATTCTATGGCCTCCTACCTAACCAACAAAAACGGCTATCACCGCCATGGAAAAAAAACATGAGAATCCCCAAAAGGAGACCCTAATCATTCTCCCCAAAACGGTTATGTACCTACAACCACATACTTAAACTCTTCAATGTAGTATACGTCTAACCTTTAGTAATAAATTTAGTTTCGTTTCTTATTGTGATTATATGTCAATAATATTTTAACCATATACTAAACATAGCTAGTGGCAATAAGGGGTGTTACATCCTTCCCGCCCCCCTAAGAATAACATCACCCTCGATGTTCTTATTTTAGTAATCGAAATCAATTTTGCCATTTTCTTTTCAGTATGGAAACTCTTGGCATTTCCAATTACTCTTGTTGTCCCTCAAAAGTAGCCACATCATTTCCTTTGGAAACTCTTTTGATATCTTCAAAGTTTCTTGTTTTTCTTAACATGTTCTAAACATAACAAGCTATTTCCAACACTTATTTCAAAACATATGCATAGATATGATCCTTGTTAAACCAAAAAAAGCATAAATAACAAGTTCCTTTGGAACATATTGTTCATTATTTTCATAACTACTATGTAGAGTTTAGTCTTCCTACCAAGATGTACCTGCAACATCTATTAGTGATACATGACATATATAAAAAGCATAATATATGATAAACCATCCATGCATTTTCACTTACTATCCTTTCATAACAACCCTTTAGAATTTATCTTTTCTTT
Source organism: Pseudotsuga menziesii (assembly GCA_001517045.1). Taxonomy (NCBI): domain Eukaryota; kingdom Viridiplantae; phylum Streptophyta; class Pinopsida; order Pinales; family Pinaceae; genus Pseudotsuga; species Pseudotsuga menziesii. The sequence goes on from LPNX011134870.1 coordinate 149,702, forward strand.
GAAAGATTTACCTGTTGACAATAACATAGTATTCCTACAACTACGTAACACATATTAATCATAATAATAATATAAATTCATGAGAAAATCAATCAGATGTTTGTATCTCGCAGCCCATAATGTTTCCATATTCAAACCTTATATCCATACTTTTGGTATGGCGGTACTTGTTCTCAAGTACCTTTAATCATTCCAATTTTCTTTGCGACATAAATATTCATATCCAATTAAAGTAACATGTACAAAATCATAAATTCTTCACATGCTCTGAAACATTTACTAAGCAAAACATTACCTATGCATATTAAAACAATTCTTTTATCACACAACGATTCACCACATATATATAATTTAACACCCAATACTTAATCATATCATGATGTATAAAATACCAAACATAAGATTCACACACATACCTCTTGTATGATAATAATGTTCCAACCACTTCTTGGCTAAAATCCTCTTTCAAAATTTTTAGCATATATATACATGAGGGTCATCTCCTCACGGAACTACAGGTTCACATGCAGTCATCCTCAAGCTGTATTGTAAGATCCCCCTCCCACCTTGAAGACCTAAAGAGCGACTACGACTCGTAAAGATGGAAATGAATCATAATTGCGTCCATAAGAAAACCCTCGCCGCA
>LPNX011134904.1:3171-53063 GCA_001517045.1 Pseudotsuga menziesii
TAACTTTCAACATTTCCAGGTTGACAATTCCCTTTTATCCTTGTAGTTGGATTTTAAAAAATCAAGCAATTTTAGAGCCGTCGCTTAAGCGACACTTAGGAGGATAGAAATTTTAGCGCCGTCGCTTAAGCGACACTTAGGAGAATTGCCATCGATTAAGCGACACTTATCCCCACCATTTAAAAAAAAAATTAATCTTTCTGATTTTTGGCATGGTTAAAAGAAAAAATCCACGCGCCGTTGGAAAAAACCGTCGGATTTTGGATCAAAATCTAGTAGTGACCTGTCAAGATTCAGTCTTCCAAATACAAGATGATTCATATATATAAACAGGTTAGATAAATCATATACAGGATACTGAAACATAAACATTTATCAAACCACAATACATGAAATAAATTCAAGACACATATGGAAGAAGGATTCTCTTTATTAACAATAATGAGGAAGTTCAGATTACAACCCAACGCCTGAGACAAGGACTCCTCTGCAACCAAAAGATTCCGAGTTCCACTGCTCCAAAGACTTCTGTATAAACTCCACCAGCATAACTTTGCTCTCCAAGTGTATGTACCAAACACCCTCCCCAAGGCTTGTATTTATACATGGTGAAATAAGGCAGTTTCGAAGCTTGGGGAGGTTGAGACAGTTAAGGAGATTAAGGTAAATGGCTTAACTAATCTCAAGTAATCGCATGTTTTATTTTTAAATGTCAAAGGAACACATCTGCGGGTATCAATACCAGCAACCCGCGTATGATCCGCGAGTTGCTATAAGAGAAACCCACGGATACATCTATCCACGACTTGCAACAACCGACACTCGCGGATGATCCGCGAGTTGCATATATATAGGGTCACGGATATGACTTGACATAGTTAAAAAGACAAAGTAACCAGCTAGATGGGTGAGGAATGTATTTTGTAATAATCCCATCTATAGTGTTTTGGGCAACCCTCAATCCATATATGTCCTTTTGTGTGCCAACAGGAGGGATGTCGACACTCGGACAGAGAGGTGCCATTCAGGTGGATAACACTCTTTTATTATCCCACTTCCATTCCCATATTTGTCAATACTGCTTATATTTTTCCTTGCATAAAGAAGTGACTGTTATTATTGAAAGTTTTAGTTTCACATTTAATTATATCAGCAATAGAGTTAGTATCATGATTTGATATTAGATCAGGGATATTACACAAAGACCTAAAAAAAAATTTGGAGGCGGTTTTAGCAGGACCACTGCAATCCAAAACTGACCCTAAAAGGGTGACTTGTTGTAGTGTATAATATGAAGAAGGTAACAACTATAGATTCATAATTGGTGGATCATACATTGTACAAGCAATTTATAGGTTCCTTGATGTATCTAGTCAACACTAGGTCATATATATGTTTTACACTGAACACATTGAGTCAATTAATGGTGGAGCTAAGGCATGAACATTGGGTAGTAGAAAAGCATGTGCTCATATACTTGAGGGGAATAGTGGAGTATGGCCCAATACATCTTGAATTGATGAGGTGATGTTATAGGGATATACAGACTCATATTGGGCATGAAGTGCATTAGACAGGAAGAGAACCTCAGGGTGTTACTTTAGCTTAGCATCAATGATGAAGACTTGGTTCAACTAGAAGAAAACTTATGTGGCACTCAACTCAGTAGAGGTAGAGTATATGGAAGCTAGTACTACTAATTGTGAAGGCTAGCCATCTATCTTCGCAAGTTTCTTGCAGGCTTATTTGATCATGAGTTGGATCCTACAGTGATTTACTATGATAATCAGAGTTGTATCAAACTCTCTGAGAATCCAATGTTTCATGACATGTCCAAGCACATTGAGATCATATATAAATTCATTTCAGATAGGATTCAGAAAGGAGCAATAAATCTCCAATATGTACCCATAAACCAACATGTCACTGATATTTTGACCATGCCCTTAGCAAAAGGGAAGTTTAAAGCATTCAGAGACAAATTTGTATTGTTGCAAAATTCCTTCCTCACTAAGAGGGCGTGTTGAAGATTATAGCTTGGACATTAACTTCCACACAGGTTTAGTGTTAAATGTGTTGGAAGTATTTTGGGTCAATTCCATTTTGTAATTCACTTTAGTGATAGAGTTAAATTCTTATATTTAGTTGTTGAGTTTAATAAAGTGTATTCTTATACATTAGTGATTTAGACTAATTTGAATCATACATCTCACTATGAAATTAGGGTTTTAACTTAAGTATAAAGGTAGGTTAAGATAGAGGGTCAAGACACACTTTTTATTATTTACTCAAACACAAGTTTTGTTGAGAGGTGATTTATTTCATATGTGGAATGTCAAATTTAGAGTGATGGAGAGGAGACAAAGTCAACAATCATGAAAAGAACAACATATAGGTCCATATATGACATATTTGTATGGTCATATAGATAGATCCATACAATCATATGCAATAATTTTGTACAATTATATGAAACAGGTATGTACAGTCATATGGAACAAGTTTGTATGGTTGGACATACATGTCATACAAGCAACAACTAGTGAGCAATTTTCTCAATTTTGGAAAGCATATTTTCCTCTGTAAGTGTGTAGAGTTGTTTTGTTTGGGTGTACCATACAACTATTAGTTTGACAATTGTGGAGGTTTCCTTGTAACTTTTGATTTTTTGATTAAAAAATGATTTAGAGGATTAATTATCTATGTATTGCACTTATTCTTCTGATTTATTTCCCATCTATATGTATGATTACTGTTATGTGAAGAATTTATTTTTTGTAATTAAATAACAACTTTGTTTAGTTAAGAACACAAGGATAATAGTATGCTATGGTTTGGAAATTTCATAGTATGGAAGAGAAAACTTGAGAATGTGAAGGATATCTTAGCAAATGTAGAAGCATCGTTGGAAGTAGATTAGCCATTCTTGATGGAGGGAAGCTTTGCTCATGTTTTGGATACTAATGAAAAGGATCATGGGGAGGTTTTTGAGGCTTTGTTAGATCCCAATTCCAAGGAATTCACCTAGGGAAAGAATCCACCTACAAAGGATGAGGCTACCCCTCTTCATGGAGAGAGTTGGAATAGGGTTTATGGCTAAGACGTCATGGAGAGAGTTGGATTAGGGGTTTGACATTTCATAATATTTACAAGGATATTGAGATCGTGGATATTGAAAAAATGGAAAATTTATCATCCTACCTCCCTAAATTTGTCACTAAATAGAAGAATGTGAATCTATCAGAGGAAGTCTCAAAGGAGGAGTTAAGGGTAGTCTTGTATTCTTTTAATAAAGATAAGAGTCCAGGCATTGATGGGTGGATTGTTGAATTATTCATTGGTTTTATGAGTTGTTCGATGAGGGTTTATTAAGTGTTATTAAAGGAATGAAAGTCTCTAGAAGGATGTCTAGGAGCATTAATGAAACATTTATTGCTCCTATTTAGAAGAAAAAAACCCAACTCTTTTGATTGATTTAGGTCTATCTCACTCTGTAACTATATTTATAAATCATAGAAAAGGTTCTAGTTTTGAAGATTAAAGGTGCACTTTCAGGAGAGGTTCATGAGGCTATTGGTACTACATAGGAAGGGATACATTCCAACAATGGTTATAAAGTTGGATCTTTCAAAGGAATATGACATAACCAATTAGTTGTATTTGAAATTAATATTGATTCATGTAGGGTTTAATCTCTTTGTTGTGAATTCAATCATGGGATATTCCATCGCTATGAATTTCTGTATGATTGATTATTAGGGTAGCATTGGTGTTTTTCAATCTTATCAGAGGATGCAAATAGAGATGACATTTATCTTACCTTGTTGTTTCTCTTTGTAACTAAGGGTTTGAGTATGGTTTTCATGTAATAAAAAGGAGAGGGAATATTCAAGGTATAAACATAATTTTTTCCTTGTTAACACATTTTTTTATCTATAGATGATATTTTGTTATTTTTAAATAGATCGAAAAGAGAAGGTAGAAATATCCAAGAGATTCTTAACACTTTTTGCATGGTTACTAGGATGGAGGCGAATGATCAAATATCTAAATTATGTTTTAGCAGGTTTAGAAAGGATGTGGGACTAAAATTGGCTACAATATTCCATACATAGCCTTTTATTTATAAGAGAGGATTTAAGTAATTAGGTTTCATCCTTAATCCTAATTGATATGGTAAAGTATATCAGGGTTGGATAATTGAAAGTATAGAGGGTATATTTTTTAATTCTTATAACATATGGCTATTAAGGGGAGGAAGTTTAATCTTGGTTAAGTATATTTTACAGGATACTGCAATTTTACAAAAAAATTGAAGGTATGTCTTGGAGAAAAAGCAATACATACAATAGAAAGGAAAGATAGAGTTATTGAAGGTATGTCTAAAGAGGTAGATATAATTTTAGATGATAATAGAAAGGAATATGAGAATTCCATTAAAAATATGAAGGATTTGACTAAAGGATATGAAGAGATCATACATACTCTTCAAGATGAGATGAAAAAGAGGCCTGAGGTTTTGAACATACGACATATAGAAACCATGGTGGGTTAGGAAGCAAAACTTATGAATGAAATGAAGCCCAAAGAAGAATTCATTGAATGTTTAAAGGATCAATTTGAACAGAGCTTTAAAGAAGAGTATAGGAAACACCAAGATGAGATTGAGGAATATAAGAAAAGAGTGGAAAAATGAATAAAATTATTCGTAACAAAGATAAAAAGTTGAGAGACAAATATATTAAGAGGATTGTTGCAAAAGTATATGCAAAAAAAAATAAAAGAGGAGAAGGATATGAAAGGTATGATAATATTGCACACCAACACTCCTCAATACAATATCAGATGTCATTACAAATTCAAGAGAAGGAAATGGAGGATGCTATTGCAGTAATAGAATTTGGTGGAAAAGACAAAAAGAAGTTACTTAAGTTTAATGTCACCTTAAAATGCAAGAGAATACCTTGATGGATTCTATTGAAACAATGAATGCTAGAGGTGATATTTTCAGTCCAACAACAATGATAGAAACATTGAATAAGGAGGTATCTTAGATACATGTTGAGATTAAAGAGCTTAAGCAGAAAATATTGGAGAACAAACTAGTACAACATTTGGGATGTGAAAGTGAGATAAAAGAACCGAAATCTCAAATTTCCACCTTGCATATGCTCGTTCTTCAATGAGTGTCACTTTTTCATACTCCGAATGATTTTGAATTGAGGGCACAACAATTGGAGACAAAGGCAAGGAAACTTAGGTGACAATTAGTTCAATTTGAATATGAATTGAAAAACACAGAGGCTAAGCTTAACAAAGAACGAAAGGAAAGTAAGGAGAAGTATAAGAAAAACGTGGATAGCTTGAAGAAGTACATTGATGAAGAAAATAACTAGATATCCAATGCACAAATTTATATGAAGAAATCTAAAGACCTAGAAGAAAAATTACATGCATTTGCTGCAACTTATGAAGAACCAGAGCCTTCTACACATTTATGCAAGATAGACTCTACCCACTTGTATTCTTCTCAAGAGGAGGTTTTACATAAACCTCCCAAACAACATAGAGCTTTGGAATATAATTTTGCTTGTAATATATGGTGTCTTTGTAAATAGATTTGAAGGTTTAATATATATGTCACATGTTTGTATTTCTCAAGAATGTATGTTTTTTTGATGCAGTTGTTGTGAATGATATTTTTTTACCTCAAAAAACAAATGTAATATGCCTTCCAACATTTATTACATTTCCAAAATATGGTTATAAAAATAGAGTATGCATCATCCTCATGTAACACATTTCCAAAATCTGGTTATAAAAACAAAGTATGAATCATCCACATGTAACATAAATGTAACTTGATTTCAATTTATTGCCTCTTGTATCCTTTTATTATGCTTCCAACTGTTATTATATTATTCGAACTCATCGAATACTCTGATATGAGGTCAAATATACTTAATTCAACTTCAAAAGTTTTAGTGATTATCCATCTTTGCTTTTCTTAGACACCTGAGACTCAAAGGATAAAAACACTTGAAATCTATATTCTCCAGTAGTAGTTCCTTTGGTGGGCATGTTGTATTAGATGGCGGGAATTTCAATTCACAGTAAAGTGTTACAAAACCTTACCTAATGTCAGCTTCTTCTTCTGTTGCATGCATAACTTTCGTGTCATCCACCTTATCACACCATCATCAATGACGTGCCATGTTAACATTTCATTTTCCATGTTATCATTTTGCTATGTGAGAAGTTCTCAATCTAGGGTGAACATCTTTCATCAATGTGGCATGCACTTTTAGTGCATTGATGGGCATTATTGTGACCTTCTGCAAAACTGTCCAAAATTGTCTAGTAGGCATATTTGGCAGACCCATATTTCACATGTGTTATCACTAGAGGGAAAGCTAAGAATATGGAAAGATGCAAAATATCCATATAACATATTCATACCATTGGGTAAATTTATTTACATAAATATAGCATCTGGTGTGCATTTGAAATGGGCCTTTTAAATCCTTGTTTTAACACTTGGAAAAATTTGTTAAAGCCTTAGTCCATTAATGTAAATTTTCATTTTCACCAAACTTGGAAATACTAAGATTCCACAGTATGTGGGGACAAAATGGTGACTCCATCCATGCCAATTTCATCCTCTGCAACCTCATCCTCTATCTTTGGCATGCATTCTACTGGAACAGTGCAAATCATGTCAGAGGGCACTTTTGGATGACTAGTAACTCCACCCTCATAGACTATTTGGACAACCCAATCATATGGTAAAATGAAAAAACCAACAGTATCCATGCCTATAGTATCATATTATTTTTATCATTAAACACTGAGAGTTGGCGCACATTTTCCTAGAGCCACTTTGACTAATTTTCTAACACTTGGTCAAATTCTTACTCCTAGCCAAATTTCCATACTCTTACAAAATGATATCAAATTGTAACAATGAATTAATGAGAGCACTAGAACACACCATATGTATTTTAAACCTCATCACACATGCCACATCATCATACATGCCATGTCATACTCCTACCAAATTTTCTCTATAAAAATTATGGCAGGAATTTTTCTAAGCCAATTTTTACATATTTACACTTTGTTTTTACATAACAAGATTAAGATTTCAGCCAATGTTTTTAAATATGACCTAATTATTTATGCGTACCAACACAAGTCAATAATTATATCAATATTAATTCAATATATATAAAATATATAGGCATACCTCATACAATTCAATGTAATTGATCATGTTCTTCATCCAAGTCCACATCTTAAACATCCGATCCAGATTCAACATTGAAATGATTAATGGCCATATCATAACCATCATTGATGTCAGTTTTGATACTCATTTCATCCTCAATATCATATTCATGAACATTGTCGGCTACATCATATGCTTCATCCAATTCTTCGACATCTTCCTCCAAAACATGATCATCTAACTCATGTTGATCCTCTACGTCATCTTCTTCTTCAATACCCTCTTGATATTCCTCTACATTATACTTTATTGTCCTTTCCCTTAGGTCATGTCTTACAAAAAATGACCAACCACCTTTACGTGGAACCTCTAAATAAAAAAACCTATTCACATTGGCTTAGAAGAACATAGGGATCCATTCCTAGATCGAGCAACCTTTTATTGACTAGGGTAAATCTATTAGCATGTTCAATAATAGTTCTACCGAGATCACGTTGATTCAATATTAACATGTACTATTTCACAACAAACAAAACTAATTTGAAGGATTTAAAGTCACACTAAATAATATCTTGCAAATACCCATAGTATCAATTTTCTGAGAATTATGGGTGTATTTCACTTCTAGATGAAACATTGGTCACCTCAAATATTGTAGTTATACCACAATCATATGTTTTCTTCGTTTCATCCAACTTTTTGATGTGAAATTTACGATCGTTGCACTACATATCCTTATGGTGTTTTACCTGCAATATGCCAAGCACATAAATATTACATTGTTAATTGATAATCAAGTACATGTTGAAAGTAATTAAATAGTATGGTTGATTAAAATGATTGCATATTTATGTTTTAAACCATATTCTAAATTGATTTCCCTTTGTGTAAGATTGGTATCTCTATTGCGATGAGTTGATTTAACCAATGACGCAACACCTTCCTATGACCATATTGTTTACATCGTTCAATCCATACTTTCATCCAATCAATATTGTTTGTGATGTATAAATGTAGTGCATACCACTCTCGAACAACTGCATGAGGAAAATAAAATAAAAATTCACAAATGTATAATTACTTAAGACGGTATACATACATTTATAATTGATGCATATTGAAGATTAAAAGTTAAATAAGTATGATATATACATAAAAGAAACATTCAAATGTATTATAATTAATCTCCACCAATGACTAATAATTACCTTTCACCTTCCTCAATCTACCTTTCCCCATAAAGTACTCCCCTTCGAATTTGTTAATGGAGTTTAGATCAGAAATGCAACCTAAATCGATCTTTGACGCTAATTTAGGAAGATATTCACTAATATACAACATGTTCTGGTATACCATATATCCCTTCGCCATAGAACCCTCATGATGTTCTCTTTGTCTATCCAAAGCCTTCAAAAATTTCAAGTGCCTCTCAACCATCCACATTGACATTGAGTGTACAAGTCCACACAATTGAATCTCCTCAACTTGGTGTATGAGGTAATATTCTTGTGCATTGGAAAATGTAGAAAGTAGATACTTTTTCATTTCACACATTAGATGAGGAATTTCTCTTCTCCAATACTTTATATATTCCTTATGGATTTCTTTATATGACAACCATCTACAAATGATGCAAGCAAATCACAAGATTTAACAAAAATAAACATTATAGTACATAACAACTACTAAAACAAATGACAAATATAAGTTATACAATGAATTTAACAATCACTTTATGCATGCAAAATATTGCTACTTACCTCATGTATTTTTCAAGATCATATATAAATTGTTTGAAATTGTCGTCGAAGTTGTTCGGGAGAGATAGCGGTAGAACATACTGTAGCAATAAAATCGTTTCATTATTTTTTACAAGAGTAGAAAAAAAACACCAACAACATGCACTAGTATATAAAAATATAGCAATATATATACCCAAATAATCACCTTGATGAATATATTCCAATCATGCATTTTCACCCCCCCAAAGTCACCTTTCTTTGTTAAGATATTCTTCATGTTCGAACAAAATCCAGTGGAAAATTTATTTTTTCAAATGACTTATTTTACAACATTGCTTTGTTGCTCCATTAATAACCATAGAAATGAGATTATATTAATTTGGTCTCCAGTTCTATTTAATTGAATGACATATTTCATTACATGATTGGCTTCCTGGATGCCATAGCAAATTTTGACGAAATTTTCTTTGTCACTCCTTCCATCCAATATTCGCCATAATGTTTTAACTACATTCTTTCCAATATGCATTGTATAAAGCAAATGAACTATTTGTAGGTGCTCATAGTAGGGAAACCTTCTAAATTGTTTGGGATAACTTTCCATTCCTTGTGGAATCCCATTAATGCCTTCATGATCACAACAACCATCATTAATCATAGTTTATAAATACATTATAGAAATCAATGTCAACTACTATAAGCAAAACACAATATCTAAAAAAACATTATATATTTGATCTACAATTTGATCTATACCTTGACGATTTCTATTATATTACAACTTCCATAGGTGAGGTGGCATTCTCTGTGGTTTTAATGCAATCTCTTCTTTCCCATTGAAAAGATGTTTTTCAGTACTTTGATACCTATGATTCTTAGAGAGGAAGTTCCTATACTCATCAAACACCTCCTTTCCTAAACTTTTTGAAAGTTGAGATTTTGTCTTAGGACCACAAACTGGACATGCAAATTTTCCCTTTGTTTGAAGACCTACAAGAGATGGATTAATTATGTCAATTATAATTATATATAATGAATGGATTATTTAAAAAACATGCACGATTAATATATCAACTTCATAAAATTAAATACTATTAAAGTGAATGTTATAATTACATACAACAAAAATTTGTTAGGCCCAGGGCATCATGAATTGTCCATACAAGCATTGCATGGAATTGAAATTGCCTTTATCGTATTAGTATAGAGACATCATACATAGTAATGCCATTTCATAGCTTTAATAGATCGTCAATAAGAGGCTCGATATATACCTTCATATATTTAACTTGGTACTTACCTAATTGATTTGAACATATACACTACATAATTATTGTTAGCACTCAAAATATACCCAAGGTTGTGAAAGGTAATCTTAAGGTAACATCAAAAACCACTTTTTAGAAAGAAACTAGCTTTTCTTTCCAGAGAGGGATCTCTCAGATATAAATTTTACAGGGCCAGTTATTGAAATCAACAATTTAAGTTATGAAAATGGTTGAAACAACACATATAACCATTGGGCAATGGAGTCAAAACAGATAAATATAATGCAAAGCTTCATACATGGAAACTCAACAAAGGAAAGATAATCATTCAGTTACAGTCATTCATTGATTTTCAGGCGATAAGCGAAAAACATGAACAATCCATCAATATAGAGCATCACAGGATGAAATCCATATTAACTTTAGAGGGAATATTTGTGAATATCTGAAACAATAGCAAGAGCATAACATGTATGAATTCTGAAACTATTAAACACTATGTTCAGATATGAAGAAAATAGAATGGAAGGTAAACACTTAGAAAACAATCACATGGAAAGAAGGCACAGACTGTCATATAAAGGACACATGAATATTTGAATATCAACTAGCGCTCAGCTCTATAATTTCATTCAAAAATCATAAAGTCCTCAAAAACATCAGTCCAAGCTTATGGGTTCCAACCCCCAATACATCAAATAAATTCAAACATATACAAAAATAGTTTCTTCCCAAGAAGATCAACAACCAATTAATCTGTTAATCAAAGTTTTTGTAACCATATCCCTAATAACTAGGAATAATAATTACATGCTTTGATTCAAACAACAGATTGCTCGATTATAGAAAACTTAGTAACTGCAAGGTATCTCAAAAAAACAGCTTCACGAACTGCAACACCTGTTTTCATGAATGAAGTATGTACTTGGTCTTTCCAAATTTCTCCACGATCTTCCAGTGTTCTGCATTTGGGGTGTCGTATTTTGTCATCTCTCTAATTGACACCTCCAAATACACATAAGCTTTATAAGACACGGCAAGCAATCCTTTCTTAATAATTAAAAACTTATCCATTATCTCAAAGTCCTTTGTCAATTTTTCGACAATGACCTTTCCTGTTAACCCTTTGACTAAATCTTTAAATTTGGAATGGTCAATGCGATTCTATACCAATAAACTGTGATATTGCTCTTGGGAAAATAACCTTCCTTCATCATCCCAAAAAGAAGGGAGACCATCATCAAATAGATCTTTAAAAGCAAGCCTGATATCCTTTATCTGAGAAGACATTGTATTCGCCTTATCCTGCACCACTTTCATGAGTTAATGTTTATTTATAAACTTCTTTGCCCACAACACAATTGCTACTCTATCCTTAATCCCAATGTCCTGCAAATTCTGATATGTTAAAGAATTTAAGAAATTCAAAGCATTGTGAGCAGTATTCAAAGGCTTCCTTTCCATAGTTTCATTGGCCAACTTCAATATTTGAGTAGCTAAATTGACTAGTGCACTTTCATCATCAATAAAATTTAAATAATGCCTAAACTTGGTGATTTCCACAGACAATGTATCCCAAATTAAATGTTTAGCTCCCTGTAGAGGAGCTTTTCCTGTACTTCTTTCCTTTAATTCACTGAACTTTTTCTGCAATTGGCTTTTATCATTCAATGTTTTATTCTTCTCCTTAATGCTCTTAGCCAATTCTGATTTGATTTTTTCATTTTCCTCTTTTAATTCTTTAATCTCCACCTCTTTCAGACTTACCTGTGACATAGGAACTAATAGAGCATTTGCAGAAAATTCATTTAATGGTCTTTCAATATTAACAAGGGGTAAATAAGTGTCAACAGGGGTTTGACTCATCAATTCTTCCATAATTTCTTTTTCATCATTTTGATCCTTTTTCAACTTTGAAATATGAGCCATAATTCGGTTCTTTCTACTTCCCACTTGTTTTTCTCTTCCTGCAGCTTCAATGATTTTCCTTTATAGTCCATCATCTCCTGATAAATTTTCTTTTTTTCCTCCTGAAGTGTAAATAATTCTGAAGAATAAATGTGTTCAATATTAAGGACTTTAAGCTTCTTCTTCAATATTTGAATGGTATTGTCCTTCTCCTCTAGAAGCTTTTTGGTCGCCTGCATATTACCTGGTTCGGTCCCTAGGCTCACAACATCTCCCTACAACTTTTTAATTTGAATAAAATTTGCTTTATTTTCAACCCTTTCATGCTTCAATTGAACCTCCATCTTATCTACAAGGGACTGTAATTTAATAATTTTCATAATAGCATGTAACAAATCAGAGTAAATAACATCTCCAGTTTGTTTATGGAGTTGTATCTTATCCGGAACATTGATTTTGTCTAACTTCACCTCCATTTCAGACACTTTCTTGTCACTAACCACGACGAATTTCAGGGTATTCCTCTCTGCGTCTCGAGTAGAAATCAATGAAGTCTTTTGATTTATTAAATTTCTAACTCGAGGAAGCAGATTCTTAGTTTCCTCTGAGAAATAATGTGATGTGGATCATAATTTACTTTTTGCTCCTTCTGAAAATCCATAACTTCTAATAATCTCTCTATGACTAACAAGGCGCTTTTATTTTTAAAATGAATGGACCAACTTTGAGAGAAAATTTAACATTGGAAGACTTTTTAAATGCCCCAAAATGTTCTTCTTCTGCACATAACCTCTGTCTCATAAAATCTACTGCGAATATTCTTGGAGTAAAAAAAGTGGGTAACCTGTATGGTTCTCCAGTGAACCCATACACTCTCAGAACAATAAATTCTTTATACAAGAACCAATCTCCTGTTTTGTCTTCTGAGGAAGACTGTAACATAAGTCTCATGTCTTCAAACACCCTTGGGAAGACATCATCAAACAACAATTTGTAAATCTTGGCCATGATTGTATTTATGAACTCAAACATGTTAATTTGTTTCGAGAGGTCCAGAGAGAAAATGGTGGACAAGAACTGCAACTCTGACACATTAGAACACAAAAGCATGTTCAGTAAATATGACTGATATCTAAAGAACCTGACTTTAGGGAATTCGACCAACTGAGCATGGATAACCTCGGCTAGATACTCATCAAGATTAAAACAACGAGTTAAACGGGACTCAGGGTCAATTGAACCTATACTCAGCAAGAAACCTAAGATGACTTCATTGATATGAGTATCATTATCCAAACCCAAAATTTGTCTGACTAGAGACATGACCAACTGTACATCCTTCTTGAAAATATTAACATTGTATGGTAGGAATAGACCCTCTAACGACTGACCATCTTTCAGAATACTGGATAAAAACCGGCGTTTGACTTCAGTTCTACAATTTTTATACATTTCAATTAAAACCTGTTCATTTAAAGACTCACAGCTATCAGGAAAATTAGCAAGCAGACTCAATATCCTATGAACAGTTTTCGCGTCAATTTTACAAAGGATTTTTGACGTGGTATGGCTCATAATAACTCTTTCGGATGAGGAATAACTATTTGTGCACCATTCGACAAATTCAGGAAAATGTAGGGTTTGTTCAATAGAAAAATAATATAAGAAATAACTGTAGACATTCAGAATATCATTCCCCTGCGAATTATATTGTCACAAATGCTCCTTTGAAACTGATACACTACAAATTGACAGAACAGGGTCACATACTTTCCTTTCCCTATCAACAATAACCTCTTCTCTCTCATCCAAAACTCTACATAATACTCCTGAACCCTATTCCTTCTCCATAATAAACAATGGGGACAATTCTTTAATCAAAGTCTTAGTGTTTCAAGGCTTACCTGGTCACTGTGAATACGTAGAAGTTGACTTTGGAAAATATGGCGCATTGTCCACTTATCTTTCACCCGCAGTGTGCAATTGAAATGAATTTACCTAGGCCAACTTCACTTTTTATACAACAGACTATTCCGGGGCCCTTACCAAGCTGTTTTCCTCTTACCACTTTCCTCAACGAAACTCACCAAAAGTCACCACGTGGAAAGCGGTTTAAATTCTGCTACCACTCATCCTTTTTAATTATTTCACAACTTTGCACTCCAGAATAGATAATGACCGTTGATAAGATTTCATCTTTTGTTTGAACCGTTGGATTAAAATCTATTATACGTACTCCGCCAACATTTCTCATTTTTACAAGCATGCATCTTCACATCGCGGACTGCCTCATAATCGTAGATTTTATTCTCTTCATTTCTTAGGCGTTGATATTTTTGCCTCGTTAACCACTTCCCCCTTTCCGTCAAAGCTGCTCCCTTGCGCAACTTTCCCTCAGCGAATCAATTGTCGACCGTAGATTTTCATACTCGTAAATCTATACCTTTGAATTTTGCAATGAATTAACCAAAATGCACATTTTTAACAAGGGACTCAAGATTACCAAGCTTTGCCAATTTTTATGTATCCCTTTATCATTTCTCGACCGCATTTCTTCCTCAATTGTTCAACATATGAGGCGTTAACAATTATTACAACCATTTTAGATATATAAATAATATATACGTGTAAATAAAAAAAAAATATGAAATTGTGCAACAAATACAACGAATGGGTTGTTATTGCGTTAAAAAAAATTGTTGCATAAACAAATACCTAGAACAATCATTGCCAACAATATGTGCTCCCTCTTTATTGACATCCATGGAGGAATTTTATTGTTGATAACAAAAATAGGCCACACCGGGTTGATAGATCTCATATATGAAAATGGATTGACACCATTTGCTTCCAAAGAAATATTAACATTATAAGGTTCTTCTTTAAAGTGTGGTCATTTTTCCCCCATGTCTCTAAATGCAGAACCATATGTAGGAATTTGAATAATGCCATCTTCACTTTTGTTCCGTGCATGGTAATCCATAAATTGTGCTATGTTTTTTGCACCTGAACAGTCTTTACAAACATGGAATAATGAGAATATAATGAAGAACCTTGCGATGAACATTTTTTGTTACTTGATCTGTTTGATATTTACTACCATGACATTATTGACATTCTGTTTCAAATTCATGATTCTTGTAATATATAATATGATCATTGGGGCATGCATCAATTGGTTGATACTGTATCCCAATATCTTTCATTTTGGCATATAAATCTAGATATGTGCGATGTAGAATATTTGACGATGGTAACAAAAATTCAACGTAATACCCCCATAATTATAAAAATGACTTTAATTACTTTATATTTAGGAGGAAGGACTGGTACTATTGTGATTTGAAGTTACTGTAAATATTTTTTATTTCATTAATAATATATGAATATTTCAGGTAGGGGAAGTTGGGAAGCCTTGTTGTGAATTGACAGAATTTAGGTTTATGTCAGTAACTAACTCTGGTTATCTTTAGGAAGATAAGTGGCCAATATTGGAAGGGGATATTTACTAGCTACTAAATTCTGTAATGTCCCCTATTAAGAAATTTTATAAAATGATCAATTTTCACTTCTTTCCCTTTTTCGACCTTTGACTAGTTTTGATGTCTAGGTCTCCAAATTGACCCAAATGATCCCAAATATTCTAAGAATGTATATGAATGATATTAAGAATTGAATATTATGTTCAAGGATGATTTATGACCCTCCAAATACTTCTTCAAACTTGTTTAATATTCTGTCCAAGTTAGGAGTTTTCACTAGCGAATTGGGGTTCCAATTCCCCCAGGGTAAATGCTGAAAATGGATTTCCAAATGCTCCCAAACCCACTCAAATTTATGAACAGAGGAAGAGGATGTTTAAGTTACATTATTAAGGTATCATGTGCATCATTATTCAATTTATAAATACTGTTATAATCCTCTCCCAAACAACTACAAAATCACTAGTTCGACCCTTGGGGAAATGGCACCAAATCTTCTCCAAATGCAAATAAGCTGAGTAAGATGACTTAAAATGCTTAAGTGATGTATATGAAACTTTTAATACTCATAAATTGAATTCTATTCATCATAAACATATCATAGAAACATTCTTTCATTTGAAATCATCAGCATTACAATGGCATACATTAATATAGTGGGGAAATGGTAATTGTTTGCTCATTAATAATCACTTTTACATACAACCATTTGGTATTTCAAACTGATAATTTATGAAGATGCATAAAAAAGTATATTAATATTATTAAAATCAGAAATGTACCATGAGAATCTCTCCCAAAGAGTACAATAGTTCACCTAAAGCGCAATCCCGCCATGAGCAAGAATATGCAATAAAGACTGGAAATGGTTGAGAGAATGTGCTGCACTATAAGAAACTACGAGCTTCCTTGTAGCTTACACCTGCAAATGCAAACTCCATTATATCTCCATGAAATACTTGAATGTCCTCTCCAAACACCAATTTGGATGGGAATCTTTCACGCTCGAAATTGGCTAAGGAAATAAACTAGTCATCCACTAGCTCTCTCTCTTCACAAATGCAAATTTCTCAAATGATCAAAATCCCTTCTCTTGGCTGATCCCTATATTTTATAAACATCCTTAGATGAATTAGGGTGTGTGCTCAATATTTTCCATGTGTCCTCCCTTCCCTAGCCTTCCATCTTCCCCTAATTCGAGTAGGGATCCATTGAGCTTCCCCAACTCCCATGAGATCCTTCTTGGATAATATATTTAGGCCTGACATGTCATAATGGTTAGATGTCAACCTTCAAGTCTGCAATATTTCATAAATGTCATAGCATCTTTATCATTGGTGTCATAGATGTCATAGATATTAAGGAATTTAGCCCAAGTGTCCAAGAAGCTCCAATTTGACTCTTCCTCTCCCATGTAAGTTACATTTCCTTCCAAATTAGACCTATGATGCATATGGCCAAGTGTATTATCCTTATAAATCATCCAATAACATTAGGCTTCCCATGGATTCAAAATTGCAAGAGGAGGATGCCACGCGGCACATAAATTTTAGCTTGTGTGGACCCCATAATCTCCACATGTCTCCATGCTCCATTGCCACTTCAATTTTCTCTTATATTTATTTAATTAGCTCCATTATTAAATATTTATTCCATTCTAATGTATGAACATCATTTATTAGCTCCTTTATTAAAATTCCAAATGTATCCATCCAACCTAGGGAACTAGGAGGATTGATGGAATTGTCCTGCTATGTAATTATTTGAATGGGGACATTACAATCCTCCCCACCCAAGATTTCTTGTCCTCAAGAAATTTCATATTTGGATGCTGCAAAACATTCTCCTCTTCCCATGTGGCATCTTCACTTGGTAGATCCTTCCATTGTACTAAGTATTCTTTGATAGTTATGCTTCTCAATCTCCTTTCCCTTGTCTTCAAAATCTTTTTTGGAACAAGTGTGAGTTGACTTTCATCATCCAAAGGAGAAAGTATTTCTGAAGCGACAATTTTCCAACCAAGATATTTCTTGAGACAAAAAACATGAAATACATTATGGATTTTACTCCCTTCTGTAAGTTCTAATTCATATGCTACCTCCCCAATCTTTCGAAATACCTTGTATGGGCCATATTATCTTGGTTTTAGCTTTTCCGGTCCATTATTTTTTAGAGATGTTTGTTTATATGGCTGCAACCTAAAATATACTAAATAATTAACATGAAAGGTCCTTTATTCTCTATGTATATAAGTGGTTATTTGAATGGGTGAAGTACCCTCCTCCAAAACAATCTTGTGCTCAACCCCCCTATCAGGTGGTCTACCATGTGAAAGATCTTTAACAAAAAATTCATACTTTTGCAATAGTTTCTCTATCTCCTTTGGGTGTTCAAAAACCTTTATGTTTGGCTTGGGAGATGTGATATGAAATTAAACAACCCATTCTATGTCCCCATTCCTCAATATAGATCTCACACTATTGCTAGTCACTACTTGATTTGGGTAAGTGTGTTTCCCTCTCACAACCCTTAGTGCACCTTTCGAATATTGAAATTTCATCTCAGGAATTTGATAATTTACTGTATGATCCCTTATATAATACAACCATTTCACTCCCAAAACCACATTAGTATCAGCAACATCAACCACATAAAAACTATCAACAAAAGTATAGTTACCTATGGTGACTTGCAACTTTGGAACCCATGTTTTGCACTGCATTGTGTTGTGACCGAGATTGAAAACTATGAAGCCATCAAATGGTTCAATTGGTATCTTTCTTTTCTCCACCATCTCTGCATCAATGAAGTTATGTGTGTTTCCTCCATCTACCAAAACTGAAGCTCTTTGTCCTAGTACCACACCCTTGCATCGATTAGTGTGATAGTGAGGCATTGCTGAAAGCACTGCCATTCTTGCTTTGTCCGGTGAAAGCTGATTTTATTCTTGTCTTTCTTCTTCAACTACTATCTCATATGCCTCCTCTTGATCTGAAATGTGTCATTCTTCCTCCATACCCCCTTCACACCCATCATTATCAGAAAATACTTCTATGTATTGAGCTTTTCCCTTAGTACATTATGCCTCGGTGTCCATGGTTGAAAGCATGTGAAGCACAATTTTTTTCTTCGAAGTTCATCCCTGTTTAGTCCTTATTTCTTATTATTCTCAAATGAATCTCTTTTCCAAGGATTCTTATCAGGTGCATCTCTTTTCCAAGGTTTCTCTTCAAATATGAAGTTAGGCTTGGGAGGAAATCTTGTTTTAGGAAGCACATTTTGGAGATCTCTAGTCAAGCTCATTGCATCTTTTAATGTAGTGGGATTGTGGGCTTTGACCGAACCTTTTAAGGGTTCAGAAAAACCTTCAGTGAACAGAAATACTAACCTTCCCATAGACACATCATCCACCTTGACTGGTAATTTTTGAAAGTCCATCATATAATCAGTAGGGGTCTCGACTTGCTTCAATTGGGTTAGTTCTTTGAAAGACAATTGTGGATAGTTCTGCTCAAATCTCTCTAGTACCATGCCAATAAATTATCCATATGTTTTAATCTGATCATGACCCAAAGTTTTTATTCCATGGAACCACCATTCATTGGCGTCTCCTTCCAAGTGTAAAATGGCCATTTTTAAGGCATCTTCTTCCACCATCGGATTCAGATGAAAATACACATCTAATTTTTGCACCCAAGTGTTAGCAGAACTTTGAGAGGAACCATCAAAAGTAGGGAGTGGCACTTTACCAAGGGCACAATTTAATTCTTTGTTTTGGTATAGAGACCTATTATTTTCCTTCTT
Organism: Pseudotsuga menziesii; assembly: GCA_001517045.1. Lineage (NCBI taxonomy): Eukaryota > Viridiplantae > Streptophyta > Pinopsida > Pinales > Pinaceae > Pseudotsuga > Pseudotsuga menziesii. Next base: position 22,604 of record LPNX011134904.1, read on the forward strand.
TTTTATTTTGTTTGCAACAATAAAGTACTGATCAAATGGTATACTTTTCTTACAATCTTCATCCAATTTACCCCATTCTTTCGCCATTGTATCAAGTTCAAATTGAATATTAGGCTCTTCCTTGGGTATAATAAATTTAGGTGCAGTAGGACTTAGTGTGCTCTGAAATTCATGGGGTCTATTATGGGGTCTTGTTATTGAGAAAATATGCCCACCCATTGTCTTATTTTCTTCTGATTGTGAACTACTGCTACCTCCTATTACCCCTTGGCTTCCAAATTGGCTAGCCATCAATTCGAATCATTTCATAAGCTGCTGGGTCATGTTATTGGTTATGCCATAAAAGAGAGGTTTTATGAGTTTAAGATATTCCTCCTTATCATGAGGGATTCCCTTCCCCTCGTTAGTCATAGTTTCAATAGAATGTACCTCTTCTTCTTATACTTCTTTTTCAACAAAAACACCTTCAACTTAAGGTTCTAAGGGTGGTGGCTTATTTATTTGAATCCTTGTTAATACCATCAGGTGCCAATACCATGCTGTGATACCAATTGTAATGTCTCTTTTTAATAAATTTTATACAAGGACCAATTTTCACCTTTTTTCCTATTTCGACCTTTGACTAGTTTTGATGTCTAGGTCTCCAAATTGACCCAAATACTCCCAAATATTCTAAGAAGGTATATGAATTATATTAATACTTGAATATGATTTTCAGGCATGATTTATGAACCTCCAAAGACTTCTACAAACTTGTTTAATATTCTGTCCAAGGTAGGAGTTTTCACTAGCAAATTGGGGTTTCGATTCCCCTAGGGTAAATGCTGAAAATGGTTTTCCAAATGCTCCCAAACCCACTCTAATTTCTGAACAGAGGTAGAGAATGTTTAAGGTAAATTATTAAGGTCTCATTTTCATCATTATTCAGTTTATAAAAACTTTTATAACCCCTTCCTAAACAACTACAAAATCACTAGTTCGACCCTTGGAGAAATGGTACCAAATCTTCTCCAAATGAAAATAAACTGAGTAATATGACTTCAAATGCTTAAGTGATGGATATGAAACTTATAATAATCATAAATGGAAGTCCATTCATCATAAAAATATTAGAGAAACATTCTTTCATTCGAAATCATCAACATTACAATGGCATACATCAATATAGTGGGGAAATGGTCATTGTTGGTTCATTAATAATCGCTTGTGTGGGTCCCATAATCTCCATGTGTCTACATGATCCATTGCCACTTCAATTTTCTCTTGTATTTATTTAATTAGTGTCATTATTAAATATTTATTCCATTCTAATGTCTGAACATCATTTATTAGCTCCCTTATTAAAATTCCAAATGTATCCATCCAAGCTAGGGAACTAGTAGGATTGATGGAATTGTCCTGCTATGCAATTATTTGAATGGGGACATTACAAAGTCCTAAGAAAAATGAAAAAAAAGAGCATGCCAAAGAGAAAAATAGGGAGAGGAGATGGATTAAAAAAAAGAGGTTTCAGGGAGCACCGTTACGAGGTGTTAGTCTCTGATATATCTATTGAAAAGTAGTACAAAGCTGCCAAGGAGCACCATTATCAGGTGTTAGGCTCTGACTATTCTATTGTTAGGTAGCATAGAGATGCCGATGAGCACCTCTATCAGGTTTTAGGCTTTGAAGTAGAACTACCAGTGAGCACCCAAGTGTAGAGTTAGGATATGTAGTGGTTACCTCTGACCAAAAGAATTGGTGGCACTTGAGAACTGGAATTAGAAATTAGTAAACCTAAATTTTGGGCAAGGGGGTGGAAATCATTACAGGATGAAAGGATTTGATGTTCCTAAGGTCGAGTGGAGCGTGGCTTCTCAACTTTCAGTTTCTGGAAGCATTGTTCATATATGATTTATTAATGAGAACCTACGCTTTATTATGGAAACATTTATTTATAAGTTTTTCTACTGTTATTAAATATGTTGAATATGAGTTATGTTAAAGTTTATTATTGTTGAAAGTTCTCCTACTATTGTTAAACATGCTAAATAGGAGTTACAATAAGGTTTATTTATAGTTGATGGTCAAGTATTATCAATTCTTGAGTGGTTATTTGTTGTTAATAGTTTGAATATTATGCAAAATTTATCTCTGTAAATAATATAGTTATCTTTGACTGGCCAATAAGAGCCATTAAAATCTTTATTTGACATGCTGGTATGTGAAACAAGGGTAAAATGATGACCCTAATTATAATAAATAATTCTTACTCGGATATTAGGACAAACTATAATTTTGGTAGTTGTGATAGTTTTATAGGTACCCCAAGTTAAACAGTTTAAAACAACAAATTAATCTTGCACATATTTGGCATAAACATGGTGGTATGTAATGTAATTTTAGGCAGTAGGTATAATGAAAAGATATGTAAGGAGAAAGCTCCTAATTGAGGCTTAATAGCGAAAAGGTAAATGTTGAACCCATGCTTCACCATTAAACCCTATGTGCATAGATAGAGGTGAAGTATTTCAACTTCAGCTAAATGATGCAAACAAATACGAATAATAATAAATTAATAGTCTATACGAAGTCTTAACTAGTCGTGCATTAGGGTAATCAATGTGGAATTATATTCGGTTACAAAGACCATATCAATAATTAGGGTTACAAGTTTAACTTCCCAAGCTAATTGTAAAACAAATTATTAAATATCACTACCCACATGTATTTTTAATTGAAATACAGTCCATAAGCTAAAATGGTTAAGAGTATTAAAAGTTTGTATAGAGTTAGTGTAACCATAAAATTAGGACAATATAAGAACACGACCAAAACTAACTATGAAACAAACTCTTAATTTCAGTGTCATTATGGAAGAAAACAATTCGTAAAATAGGGCTAACTGTAGAATAAACTTCGATAAAGACAATCCGACTAACACGGAGGAAGTCCTAAAATCATGTTCAAAACCACATTTGCATAGTATATAATGAATACATAGATTCAACCATGTTCGTAGAGCAACTTTGGAATGAATCTTTCATCCTTATAAACAACCCACCACTTAACAATATTTCAACTTCATAGTTTTACATATCCGATGCATGGGTTTTACTTTTTTTGTTTTCAGGAAGAAAAAGCTTGTCCTTGATATTCTTATTAAGAATCAAAGGGCAGTGCTAACACTCACCCATAAAGAGTAACAATACATAAATGACCAATCAGAAAAGGTTCACATCCAGTCGCGGCCGGGGGGAATGGCAACAAAGAAGTGTATACCCATCAGAAATCAGTCTCATCATAAAGAGGATCTCTACCAATCAATCCAATCTATCGTGAACCAAGAGGATCAGAGCTGCAATCCAAAGCATCCACTCATAATCCATCAATCAAATAACCAGAGAAGTATAAAACTCCTTATACAAAAGGCTCAAAAGAGCTGAAAGGTGTCACAAGTTACCAACTGATCATCGAAAAATTCAGAGAAACAGCCAATACCCGGGGCCAGTTTGAGTGTTGTTTTTGAAAGACTGTCAGCAATCCGGTTGTGTTCACGATAGATGTGACTGAGAGTGAGACCCAGAAAGCTTGATAAAAGCTTTTTTGTTTCCCAGCACCAGTGGTAAAGATTTGGTGGGGTGAGAGCAGAAAGTCCCATCGCCCAGTTAATGATGACTTTAGAGTCACCATAAATGTGGGACAGCGGGACACCCATCATTTGGGAAGTGAACAAAAGGGCCCATAGACCCAAGAGTTCAGCTTTTGTGTTGGAACCATATCCAACCCCCAGCGCACAATCCAGATGGTGATTTTTGTTGAAAAACACACTATAACCAATACTAGCAGCTGATGTATTGGAGGCACCATCGAAAAACCCACAGGGGAAAGTCATACAAGGTTTGCTACCAATCTGTCTTCCAGTTTTGAATTTTCTGCAAGTCATAACAGGCCGAGAGAGAGGCTGTTGTGCAACATATAAGATTTGATGAAAAACTCCACAGACAGTCATTTTATTCCCATCAAAAATAGCTTTATTCCGAGCTTTCCACACAGCCCATATAGTAAGATGAGGAAGGTAAAGGAGAGACAAGCTGCGAGGGTGTGAATTAACCCAATAATCCATGAACTTCTCAATAGAATCATGCTCAGGAGAGATATTATACTGAAACTGATCACACAAAAGAACCTGCAAATTCTTCCAAAACAAACAGCGTGTGAAAAGATGTAGTACTGTCTCTTCACCAGCTGAACAAAGAGAGCATATACCCGGACCGATTTTACCCTTTTTTTGAAGATTGTCCCAAGTGAGTATCTTATTCCTTAATACCAGCCAAGAAAAGCATCCTATCTTTCGCGACAGAGATTTTGACCAGAGTGTGGCAAACAATCTGTTAACTGGAACCGGATTGTGGGATTTCACAATACATTCATAAGCTTTTGCTGCCGATAATTTCCCATCTTTTTTATTGAATTCCCAAAGGAGATAATCTGGATCATCTAATAGACGGATACCATTTCGAACCAAGCTTCTAATATACTTGTTCCATATATCCTTCCATTCCCCAGCCAGTAGCAATTCATCCGCTGTGTACCAATACTGACAGGCATCTGGAAGTGAATTATATACCTGAGCCAGAGTAATAATATTCAAATCCTCCAAGTAGGATCTCAACCCGTCAGGAAAGTGAAAGGTATTCGAAGTGCCTATCACTGGATCGATGCCAACCAAGATATCATTCCCATTACCTACCTGCCAAGCAATGTACCTCCCCAGCCATGGAAGAGTTTGAATGAAGCCCCTCCAGATGGCTGAAACACCTTGGGTTTTACTTAATAATAATAATGTGACAAGTTTGCTTTTGAATGTTAAGCCTAAGTCATGACCGTAAACGAGAAAAATCATGGTTGTATGGATGGATCGTTTATAAGAGATAAAGACTCATCACAATGCCATGAACTAAAAGGAGATGACTCAGCTAACAAGGAGCATTGCAACATTAAGATAATTAAAGATGGTTAGCATTTATCACACCCCTAGTCTAGACATGGTGCTACCATAAGAAGACTCATGTATTTGGATTGCGCATGGACTCAACAAATTGTAATAAAATTCTACATAAAATTTTGGTAAGGCAAAATCTAAGTGGTGTTACATTCAACTATCAAGCTACAACAAATTAAAAAACATATTTAATATAATATATAAAAAGAATTAATGAAACAAATTTCATCTGGGCTATTAATTTTACTATTGCACTAACAATAAAATTATTGTAGAAACAAAGATAACACTTATAATGATCATATATATGTGATGGAGTATATTACATACCTTAACATCTGTGTGACTAATGTGTTTGAAATTCCATTCATAGCCTTCAAGTTCAGTATTAGCAATATTGAAGAGAGAAGAGTTGTCTTGGAGCCTTCATAAAGGGGTTCATATGTTTTCTCAAGTAGAGGTAAATCATGAATATCGTCAAAGTCATCATTTTCAGAATCATCATCATCATGCATTCTAACATTAAATGCATCATAGATCAATGTATTTGTACTATCATGTCCAACTATGTTATCAAAATGATCATTAAATTTATCTTTGATATTCGGAGCTCCATGTTTCTCTAGTGCTTGTTCTGCAAGCACATCCTCTCGGTGAAATGCCTTGGGAGGCCTTTCCTTATAATTACAAACCATCAAGAGATATCAGTGTAAATATAAAAATTATTAAAAATATACATACAATCACAAAAACGATCAATATAAAGACATATATAATGAAGAACTTACTAATGGACGATATTCATGTCCCCCTTCAACATGTGCATGTTGCCAACAATGTATTTAGTTGTTGTGGTCTTTATTCTTCTCCTTTTAAATCCCCAGCATTCACTACAAGGACAATAACATTTCCCATCACCCTTACTTTCACTCCATCCCACAATCTAGCAAGTAATTCTTGATTTTCATCCTCTGGATCAGGAATATTGTTATGTGACATTTTCTTTTACCAAGCTTGAATGATGATTATTGATCTTAAAAAACCAAGATCCACACATCACTATTTGTAATGATACTAGTAACAACTAAAATAATTATGAATTTTTGAATGGAAATAGTCAGTGTAAAGATTATAACCTCGGAAAACCATCAATAGTATAGAAAATATGTCGGAATATTTCCAAAATTTCACGTTTCTAAAAAAATGTGTCATCGGATATCAGATGACAAAGTTTTCATAATTCTAGAAAATATTAAATAGACGTCAGATATGCTATGTTGACAGTTGTATATTCGATGTCCATCGAATATCCGTCGACCGTTGTGGTAAAATTTAAAAAAAAAGAAAGAAAGTCAAAAGTTTTAAAGGTAATATCCAATGACACTTTCAATTTGGTCATATTTCGACAGATGGCATCGTCGGATTTTGGGTTCAAATCTATTTGTGTGGTGAAATTTCTCTTATGTTCAAGGTACTCTTAAATAATTTTTTGAACCATTTTGAAATTTAGAATAAGTTATAATTTTAGTGTCCATCATCAAATCCTTCGAGTTATAACTATGGCTATACAATTATTCTCATTCACTATTTCATATAAATTGGGCATTATTTGCTCTAATATACAAAGTTATTTGAGATGTTTCAGATTAGTAAATTGAAATGACTTTAGTGATCATGCAAAGTTATTTCAAAGTTTTAATTACATTTTTGGATGTTTCATGTTACTGTAATGATTATGAATATAAAGTAATTAAGTTGATTACTTTTGTTTTTCACAGGAAAAAGTCGTCTTCTTGAAAGTTCATATTGAATCAAAGAAAAAGATACACTGATCATTAGCATTCAAGTCAAACTAGTACACAAAATCTATACCCCCCAACTGAAACAAAAGAAGTATCTCATGCAAACTAGCTATATAAAGGATCTTCATCCTGTAAAAAAACTACTTTTACCCTTCATAATACAAAACTGAATGTAACCCAGAAACAAACAAGCTTCATACTGACCAGAAACAGAAAGAACTTGCAAAAAGTTACTTGCCTAGAAACAAAAAAATCTTCCTATTGACCAAAATATTTCATACCACTGCTGATAATCTGACCTTCCTTTATTTCCTGAAAACATAAAAGACCTTCTCTTATGTAACAACTATTTTCAACAGCCTATCAACCTTCTTATTGAAATATGTTGATTTTTTTCTGAAAGAGATACGAGTAAAGTCTTTTATAAATAGTTGCACTCTCCAGAACCATTGTTTAAGATTCAAAACCTGAAGCCCAAAAACTCCCATATATCATTCAATTATTATTTTTGAATCCCCATAAATAGAGATATCAGATATACCAATGAGAGATGCAAAATAAAGAAGGACCAACGGGCTTAACAACTTTTCCCTGGAGTTTGTACCTGAACCTCCTCCCATCCATAATATGAAGAAATGATCCTTGCTTATCCAAATTATCATCCCACATCCACAAACATTATTTTAAGCATCTCCATCAAAATAACCTACAGCCAAGGTGTGACTACAGACTAGAGCATGGAGGATATTTTGAGTAATTTGACTTCCACTACCCTGAAATTCCTTGTATAAACTTAAAGATTTAATGAAACATGTTGTACCACAAGGAACAATATTTTCAAAAAGAACTTTGTTTCTCATTTTCCATACCACCCAACTTATAAAAATTGGGAGTGTAGAAAAATATCCTTCCACCTGTTGCCAAGAACGAAGAGAGTCTTCAAAATTTGAAACCCCCCAGACTATGCTAAAATTTAATTCCTTGGCTGCCATATTCCAAACAAGTTTGCTAAAAGAATAGAGAATGAAAATATGAATTGCAGAGTCAACTTCATTCCTACATAAAACACATAAACTAGGTCCCATCCATCCCCTCTTAAGCAAGTTTTTCCAAGTAAGTAATTTGTCCTTCAAAAAAAGCCAACTGAATCATTTTAATTTCTACGGAATTTTCCATTTCCAAATCTTACTATACCACCAATTACTCAAAGGAGTAAAAGTATAATACATAATAGCATCATAGGCCAGCTTTGCAGTGATCTTGCTAGATTTTTTATTCCATTCCCAGACAATTCTATCCTCATAACTTCTCAACCTTATCCCAACAGATTTTAGAGAACTAATGTACCTGTTGCACAAATATGCCCAAATACCCGTAAGACCAATGTCTCTTGAATCAAACTAATACCCACCTTTTAGCAAGGCCCATCCAGGTCATTTGATTCGAGCCAGGGTTCTAAGACCAATAAACTCTAAATGCTCAAAAATTTCCAAAGGTAGTTCAAAGTTTCCCTTGTCAATAACAAATGGATCAATACCAATATACACATTTTCACCATTTCCAATCTCCCAGGAAGTCCACATTTTTACCCAATGCAAAACTTTTAAGAAACTATTGCAAATGATGGAAACACCTTTTGTCGAAAGAACTGAATTTATGAACCAGCTGAAAACAGAGTCTTCCTTTAAATATTTAGATCTAAGAACCAAATTCCATAAACCTTCTTCAAAGAGGCCTCTCCACAAACTCTTCATACACAAAGCCATGTTAAAACCAAATAATTTTTTTATAGCCCAACCTCCAAAATATTTTGGAAGGGCTAAATTTTCCCAAGATGCTAAGTGAAACTTCTTCATTTCACTTGATCCTACCTAAAGAAAGTGGAAAACTTTTTATATAACAAAATTGATGATTTTTTTGGGCATTAAAACTAGAAAGAACAAAAAAACTTGGATACTTAAGAGAACAAAACACACTAGAGTTAACCTCCCTCCCAACTTCTTCATTTCACTTGATCCTACCTAAAGAAAGTGGAAAACTTTTTATATAACAAAATTGATGATTTTTTTGGGCATTAAAACTAGAGAGAACAAAAAAACTTGGATACTCAAGAGAACAAAACACACTAGAGTTAACCTCCCTCCCAAAGAAAGAAATATGTAGGACCAATTATCAATCCTCCTTTTAAGCTTCTTTACCAACCACATCCAATCCTCTACTCTGTACTTATTAGGTTTCAACATATATCCCAAATACCTAAAGCCATTCTCACAACTAGCCATTTTGTAATGAAAAACATAATTCCGATTTAATAAGAAATCCTTTGATGTATTTTGAAAATAAATGCAATATTTCTCCATATTAATATCCATTCTTGAAGGCGTGCAGATCAGAGTCACCTTAGTCACCATTTTATATACGACATTACAAAGAGAAATTGACCTGAACTCAGAGAAATATTCAGGAATGTCTTTTTTTCTTCTTCAGAATAACGACAACAAAAGTTGTGTTAAAATATCTTGACATAACACCCTATATTCTAGAAAACTCTGCAGCGTCTAACAATTCCTTCCCCATAATATCAAAGAAAAAGATAAAAATCTCGATAGGCCACCCATCAAGGCCTAGGATTTTGTCTTTGGAAAAACTGGAGAGTGCCAGCTTTAATTCATCCAAAGATACAGGATTTCCAATCCTTGATCCTTCCTCCAGAGTGAAGAAAGAAGGATAATATTTTAAGACCTTCAATTGGCTACATATATCAGCTCTTCCTAGATCTTTAAATAGTCATTTGAAGTAGTCGACTTCAATTTTTTTTTTATCTTAATATGAGCAGTAAATTTAATCCCTTCCTCTATAGTTATTTCCCAAATATAATTATGATTTTTTCTGAAAGAAGCAAATCGATGAAAATACTTTGTATTATTATCACTTGCTTCAATCCAAATTGTTCTACTCTTAAGATGAATTGATTCTTCTTCCTTCTGCAATATCACATCCTCGTTATATTCCATTTCCAACAACCCGTGCCTTTCTTCATAAGTGAAGCTTCCAGTCAAATTATTTAACAACATATCAATAATTTTATTTTCATTTGAAATCAACAGAAACTTATCTTGCAGAACCTTTCTTTTAATCCAATCAATTACCTTTACTTTGAGTTTCTTTAACTTGAGCACTAGTCTATCCATTTCATTCAACCATTCAGGAATAGAAACAAAAATCCAAAAATCTCTTACCATTTGATAGAATGAGACATCCCTTAGCCAAGTATGATTGAATTTGAACAGGTAGTTGATCTCCATTGGTTCCTGTTCAATTGCAATACAACGGGAGAATGATAAGAAATGCTACTTCCCAAAACCCAAGATCTATATCTTGAAACCTTTTCTAATAATTCCTCCAACATAAAAAAACTTGTCAAGCCTTTTTCCAATCCCCTTCTCACCCATTCTTTTGTTTTTCTAGGTTGGAGTAATCTTCGCAGGAAAATGTCCACTAAAAGATTTCTGTTGATTAATTTTTAAAGAAAACGTCTAGGGGATCCAAAGAGGTGACCATCCCCCAACTTTCATATGTATGCATGGTGAAATTTAAATCCCCAACAGTAACCAAATTCTTTAAATTTAGGAGACCACTAAAATCCAAGTTTTCCCATAAAGCTTTTCTTTCTTTATATGGTGCATAAATATTCAAAAAGTTTAGCTCCTCATCAAAGCCATGCACTTTACATTCTAAGAGGATTCTCGCACAACTATTATAAGGTTTTAAACTACAAACCTGTGGAATCAAAATAGCATCTAAACCTCTTGATTGTCCATCAACATCGATAACACAAATTTACCAATCCCTTAGGATCCTTAAGAAAAATCCACATGCCTTTACACTCAAATTCATCGTTTCCTGAAACAAATATATGTTTGCTTTGTTTTCCTTAATGAATTGTTGGAGGGATCTATATTTTGGACTTCCCCCAAGTCCTCTGATGTTAAGAGATGCAATTCATTAGAAAACAAACTCTCGGGGTTTCTGTGCTCTACGAACCCCATCATTTTGTGATGATGACTGATTAGCGATAATTTTCTTTCGCTTCCTGAATTTTGGTGGATGTCTAAAAACCCCTCCTTAATATATCTTTTCTTTTTTTTCTCTTTGATCGTGACAATTTGATGACGAATTGAATTAATGGGTAATTTATCAAACTTGACCACATGTTTATTAACATACACTTGCAACGGAGTTTCAAACTGTTCCCCCAACAAAATATTTTCCATACTGTGGTCCATCCCATTTTTTTCCAAATCCCCTATTAAAGCTGAATTTTCTATAGGGTTTAGGACATCTTTTGTCTCTGAAACCTTATCTAAAAATTCCAAACATGAGTTTGTACTAAGACTAGCGGGTAAGGAGGAACAAATCTTGTCTTCTGTAACTTTATCCATAGAAACCCATTCTGCTCAAGAGAGCCCCCATGTGTCACCATCTCAGTAAAGAAAATATTTTTTCCAACATCCTCTGTGAGGGTTTTTGTACCCCCCTCACCCTCCATAAAAAAGACTTTCTTTTTGCTCAAACTCCTTTTCTACAGATTTTATGAACTGTAATTCTTTTGAAGTGAGGTCTTCTTAAGGAATAGGTGAGTTACAGGGGTACATGCCTGTTGTCTCAGAATCAGTTTCTATTGATTGAAATGCGACCCAATCCTTTTGTCACGTTGAAGAATGAACCTTCTCCAAAAAATCCTCCTCTTTGTTGAAACGTCCCTTCGTTGAAGACAGATCTGGGCATTCGAGTTTTAGATGTCTCGTTCTTCAACATGCTAAACTTCGAAAAGGAATACCACAATAATCTATCCTTTTCTCCAAGACCCTTCCTTCCCATCTGATATTCACTTTTTATGGCAAACCCTCCTCTATGTTGAATTCCACATAAACCATCGCCATCCTTTTGTCCCTCGACCTCAACATTTTGAAATCAAACCTAATGAAGATACCCAAATGATTTGCTAGATTTTTCAAGAACCCTTCCGACCAGAGTTGGATTGGAAGCGCAGGAAGAAGAAGTGATAACTATCGTTTTGTAACTTTCAGTGATTGAGGGTTAAAATCTACAATCCAACACCAAAGGACCATAGAGCCTTCCTTTATAACCCAAAAATTCTGAAGAATTTTAATTGCATGTTCCTCATATAAAAAAGCAAAACAAAACCAACCTTGTGGTAGCCAAATGACCTATGGAAAATAGTCCAAAATAGATTTCCAATTGTTGGCAACCCGTCTTACCATTTCTGCTCTGTTGAGCTTCAGGTATTCTAGCCTCCTAACCAAGGCTCGTTGTGTTAACCCTTCGACCTTATTTAAGGTGATATCTCGACCCACCGTAAAATGCAGAACCATAAATTTCACCTTGAAAGCTTTCTTCTTCCGCCTGATTTTATCCCTTTCCACAATTAAACCCTTCATTCCATAATGAGAGACCTTTAACGGCTTGAAACCTGAATGATTACCCGAAACCACATTCTTTTTCTCAAGAACTGAAAAACCTTATTCTCAGGTTAAAAAGACAGTTTACTCGGTTCGTTTAACTGATTCACTGCTTCCACTGTGTCACCCGCAGCCTCTGAAAGAGCCTATGAATGAAAAACATAACTGGAATCCTCTTCAAAACCAAACCCTAAAGAGTTTATAGGAAAATCGAGTCCCTTTCCTGAAAGATGCATCGTCCTTTACATGTGTTTTTCCAGGGAAACCACGCATGTCACGTGATATCATCGACGACTGCATACACTTGTCATCGTGATATGATGTCGACGGTTTCACCTCAAACGAAACCCCATCAATCAAACCTTTTTGGGGTGGTTTAAATCCAAGCTCCAAATGGCAGGGTTTAAAGTTTAAACTTTTTTTTCTTTTTGGACATAGTAGGGTATTAAAAAAACAATGCACAAAGAACCCGTTAAACAACCACTAAAAATACCATGAAAAATGCTACACCTCCCCCCTCTGTTGTCGCCATTCACCTATCCTGTGAAATCCTCGAATTAAGTTAATTAATTTAAATATAATGAGGTAAGCTTATTTATTATAATATATAACTAAGTTTAAACAATCAATATAAATATAAACAAAATTAATGAGCAGCAGAGCTGCTTATTCCCTGCCATTTAATTTTTAATGAAAACTTGAGTAATAATTGACTAAGAGCTGACTTTTATGAATGGCATCTTCCGAGTAGATGATTAACCAGGAAAAATGAATTTTCTGGTAGGAACTTGTTATGGGAGCACCATGAAGGTGTTAGACATAGTTTTATTATTATGTATATTATTGAACAATTGTTGTAAAGAAGAGCATGTAAAAGTGTTGGAAGTGAAACTGAGTAGCTGTCTTGTCCCTATAGTGTCACCATTTAGGCGTGAGGGTGATTGGAGCAACAAACCGCTCTTATCTATTGTTGGGAGGAATGTTTTTCTCAAAAAAAGTAAATTCAAAGATTATTCAGATATGTCTTCTACTTCTATTATGAACTTGTAGCAAAAATATGTTTGATATTCTTTAAGAAATAGTTGTTCTACTAAGTAAGATTATAGAAGTTTTTTTACAAAGGAAGAAGAGTTATGGTAATAATGTGTAAAATATTTAGATAAATCTTCTACTTTTATTATGAACATGTAGTGAAAAACTGTTTTATCTTCTTTAAGAAAGAGTTGTTCTACTAAGTAAATTTAAAGAAGATTTTATGCAAAGAAAGAATAGTAATGGTAATTATGTGCATGAACATATAAACATAATTAAGTGTTATTGTGCTTGCATTTGAAAATATAGAAGTATGTGATGATATAGGATGTGGTTGTTCTTTTTAATGAGTATTCCATACTATAAAATAAATAGTTTTTGTTTAGGATAAATAGATAGAAAAATGATAACAATATTATATTATATAAATCCCTTGAATTCTACCTAGATCTATAATGTAATGAAAGCCAACAAGGAAAAACAAGAAAATGAGCAAGAGGAGATGTTGTAGTCCAGTTGCTAGGATTCCTTAAAAGTAAAGGCCAAAGTTTAAGTTTCATTCTATAATGGAAGTTTGGAAGCTAAAGAACTAATTTATAGGATAAGTCCTTTGACTTTTGGCTATAGATTTTGTTGTTAGAAATAGGTATATGACAAAATATTACTTTCTTTTAAGAGATTATGATTGTTGTGTATTTATAATATTATGAAAGATAAAATGGGGATTGTATGAATCATTACCAATGATTGAATACCCCATGTGTGAGGTCATTATTAATAGTTAGCAACAACACATTATTAATGTATATTAATATAAATGGAGATAATTTAAAAAAAATGTTAATATGACACTTGGTCATTAGTCTTTACAAGAGATATGGTAACCAAGCACATAAAATTAGTATGTATAGTAACCTATGTTTCATCTATGTAATTGGAATCAGGGTTGGAATTTCATTTCATCTCTACCCTTCAGACTAATTTTTTTTGACATTTTGAGCTTTTATCTCTCGAGTCACATAACGTTTCATTAAAAGAGTTACCCTTCAACCATGAGGGTAGAATTCTTTCATTAATAAATTTTTATTAAAGAATTTAAGCAATGAAGAAATTAGTTTTTATTATATATTTAACAAAATTCTAACAAAATTACTTACCAAAAATAACACAAAGCAATAATTGACACCCACCAACATTATACAATATACACCCAGCATCCATATTACCTGCAATTAAAATTTTGGTTTGGGAATCGGTTTCAAAGTTTAGTCTCTTGAAAAACTATCAAAAAAAATTAATGACGGCTTATAGAAATCGCTAAACTTCAAAAATACGTTTTGGAAAATTGTTTCCCAGTTTGGTCTTACGTTCTCCCAAAATATTTAAAAGTATTTGATGGGAAAAATGCCCCGTGATGGGCAAAACATCCTCAAATTCCAACACTGATTGGAATAAGGAACCCATGTTTCCATTACCTTAGGCTTTGCTTATACATTATAACCTCTCTGTTTGTCCATAATAAGAGCTTACATTGTTTACAAACCTGAACAAGATGGTAGTAAGTTCTGAGATCATATAGCTAGTACATGATAGAAGGTCAAATGCTTCCTTACTCGTGTATCATTGTTGCATTAAACAATTTGACATCTATTGTAAAACTTTGTAGCTCTAGTGTAAAGTAAATAAGTAAGTATATATATATATATATATGAAATGTTTGACATTATTAGTATAAATTTAAAAAATAATTGATAATATTTATGGATTTCCAATGTTTTCTAATATAGGTTTTTTCACAAAAATAAGAATACACCGTATCATTTTGTAAAACAATTCCTAATATATAAACACTTTAAAATGTTAAATTATTTGTATATCTCTTTGTAAAGGGATTCATTTATATATCTATTTTAACCTCTGCAAGCCTCCTCGCCAGTTTGAGTACCAATCCTGTTGATTACTTTTATACAAGACCATCTTAGATTCAGTTTCCCCCTCTATCACTAGAAGGCTTATTTCTTAGCTTAGAGAACCTATCTGAGCACTTGTGACCACCTATAGACTCGTGCCAATCCATACCTATTGGGTTGTGCACAGTTAGAATATAGTAGGCGTGTCTCTGCAAACTAAGCTAAGTGGTAACACAATCCCTGATGCTCACTTCGTTCAGGTAGTAGGCTTGTAATCCCCAAGGAAGGTACTTTAAAATCACTCATTTTTATATGCTATAATCCTTTTTGGTAGGCTCCTTAGCAAAGATAAGGTTATATATGAAGTCTGCGCTGTACTCAATGACCTGAGTTTTCTAGTATAGGACATAGATAAAAAGGTAAACACATGCGATTTCGTGGAAATCAACAGGGTTGTAGATCTTGCTAATGGTAGTTGTTCTATATATACACTGGTATATAGGATCTGATGATTCATTATACAAGTCATCGGGGCCATATTTTCATGAGCGTCAGAGGACATATATAAAGATTAGCATTATCAACAAGCGGTTATTGGGCATATAGAAGAGGTTAACCCCCCAATGTAATGTGGTTACATTTAATTTGAGAGAGGGCTCTTTCCCTCAAAGCCATCACTAAGTTTCTATTAAAAATAATAATAATGAGAAAGTTGATTAGGTCAAATTAAATAATATTAAAAATATTGGTTATATTACAATTTTTTTCATTTTTGGCAAAAGCTTCATCGTGGAGATTTTTTTTTCATTTTTTATTTTTTTTCTTCAGACGAAAAAAGCAGTTCCTTGGTATTCTATTGAATCAAAGGTAATGGGGTACATCAGCAACATAACATCAGATCCAACATGTGGAACCTTACAATAATCCAGAAGTACATCATCATCTTGAATAAAAGAAGTGTATGCTCTCATTGAAGCCGACTACTGTCAATATGTGGGCATTTGTACCAGAATGTTGCTCTCATAATACTCACAGTAAAACCATCAGCCATATATGTCCCTAGAGGGGATAATAAGAGCCCAGATACATTTTCTAGTTAGGGCCTGGGGCATCTCAAATAGTCCAAAGGAATGACTAATCATCTTAATCAAAACTTGTTGAAATTGGTGCCATAATCATAGGAAAGAAAGCCTTAAGAGGCCAAAGAAATGCTCTCAAAAAAGCTGTAGTGCTACTTCCCCAAATACTTCACCTTTACACATTTTTGTGTAGGTAAGATGGCCTGAAGTCATATGAAGCCCTTCCTTGGATAATGTATCTGCCCTCTTATTATGTTCTCTAGAGACATGGCTGAAATACACATATGTGAACAAATATATGAGCTTTCTGGTGTTGTCACACCAAGCCTCTAAGTTCACAATAGCAAGAGTGGATTCTTCCTTTGCCCAATTTATAATCACAGAAGAATTGCCAAAGACATGTAGATATGGCAACCCAATATCTTTGGCAATGTACAATAATGCCCAGAGAGATAGTAGCTCAGTTCTTGTATTAGTGCTGCATCCATAGTCTAATTTAATAGAAATATAATACTGATCATTAATCCAAATACAAACACCTATACCTCCATTTGATTTTGCCACAGCTCCATCAAATAAAGCCATGGAAAATAATTGAGGTTCTCTAATATGCTTGATTATAGTCCTTTTTACTTGTGGCACCTGATGAGATGTAACTTCTAACATAATCCTATGACAAAGTCTGGATATAATAGGATGTTTGTTGTAAAAAATATAGTTGTTCTGGTCTTCCAAAGATTCCATATGTAAAATATAGGCAGATACAGAAGATCCCCATCCTTGGAGAGCCAGCTGATAAGGTTCCTTGTAAGAGCCGAATATGTCCAAATCAAATGAACATAAAAAATTATGCCTAAGTTGTGGATTACCTCTTGTGAAGAGTAGCATTCAACAAATAAATGATCAATTGTTTCAACCTCTTTCTTACATAGGAAGCATTTATTAGGACTGACCCATCCCCTTTTACACAAGTTATCCCAAGTATTAATTTTCTTATTAAAATCCAACCAAGTAAAGCACTTGAGTTTCTGTGGGATATTGAAATTCCAAACCTGCGTGAGAATACCATCAAGTGATAGAAGCAAATGTTTAGACACAATGAGCTCATATGCTTTCCTTGTAGTAACCATGCTTGATTTCTTGTCATACATCCAAAGCAGAGAGTCTTCAAAATTCCCGATCTTGATTCCACCATGAGAAAGACCTTTGATAAAAGACGTCCATAGATCAACCCAATCACCCCCCAGGTCTAGATTAGAGGTTGAGTACCAACAATTAAAACCTTGTGAAAATCCATCATGTTTCTAAGCATGAGCTAGATAGGAAATCCCATAGTCAGCTAGATAATCCTGTAGGTCCACCGGGAGTATATATGATGCATCAAGGCCAACAATAGGATCAACACCTAGATGGATTTTCAAACCATTTCCCACCTTCCAGCCAAGCTTATAGGTAATCCAAGACAAAATTCTAATAAATCCATTCTAGAAATACGAAGTTCCAGAGACAGAGAAATTCTGTGATCTGATCCAGTCCTCCAAAGGTTCGTATTTTAGATATTTATGTGCAATGATCAGGTTCCAAAATACCATCCGGTTACAAACACATATTACACTTTTAGTTACAAAGTCAAACTAGTTTGTATTTATATTAGTTTTTTTTTAACATAATTTTTTATAAAGTTGTGTTGGGTTTAAAGTAAATTGTACTTTAAAATAAATTTTTTAATAATTAAAATAAAATTTATTAATTTTAAATTTTAATATTTCAATTTTTTTATTTATAAGTTATGTTCGGTTTTCAAAAAATTATATAATAAAATGATTTTTTTACATTAAAATAATATTTATTAATTCTAAAATTTCAATAATATTTTTTTTGTAAAGCTGTTGGAAATAGTTATATTAAAAGTAAAAAAAATGTTCCAGGGTACGATGTCGGCCTAGGCAGTCTGGGTTGACGGAACCATCAACCCGAACATCCAAAGATGCCAGGCATCTGAATAACATGAGAAAACTGTCCATTATCCACTCGCTGGACTTCGTTGCAATACATACAATTTAAACCAGGTAATATAATTGAGCAAGAAAACATGAGATTTAACAACAAAAAAATTAACGTTTGCAGAAAACCGAGAGGACTAGGGGCGGTCAACTTGAGCGAGCGCTTCTTCTTTGCTGGGACTGGGTTTGTCTTTGAAAATTGGACAACTACCAAAGAAATCATCTTCCCATGCTTGAGGAGGAATCTTGGGCGACAGAGGCTCTGATTTTCCGCACAGGGCCACCTCTCCAGTGGTTGAGCAGACCCTTTTGATCTGCAACAGATCTATGGTGGAGGGCATCGGGAAGTTGGAGAGAAGCAGAGGCTAGCTCGAGGAAGCCCCTCAGTCATGCAGGGCCTGCCCAGAGGTTGAGGTTATCAATCCTTTTGAGTTTCTTATCACTTTAGCAAACAAGTCTTATGGAATGGATGGAGCGGGAGGTTTAGGGGGAGGGGCGCTTGGAGGAGAGACTGATGAAGACTTGACCGAGAAAGTGGCTGTCACACTAACCACGTAGGGCATCAAGAATTTTGGAGTGGGACGCTTGAGCCTTGTGGAGCACCTTTCCAGTGAGTATTTACCTCCAGCCAAACTAGCATTAGGGATAGCTAATTTGGCATCCAGATGTACCAGGAGACCTCTGACATCCAAAATGGAAGAATTTGTTGCAGACCAGTTTGCTAAAACCTCTTCCACCAAGTTATCGAGCATGTTCTTTACCAACCAGTAGAAGTTAATATGATTTCCGTAATTTCCCATAGCCAGAAAGTCAGCCACATGAGCAGGTTCCCAATCTTTGATAAGAGCTCAAACTAGGAGTGAGATCGAGCTATCATAACCATTGTTAACAGCTTTAGCCTTCTTGGGGTGCTCCACTTCCCTAACAAAACCATGTTTGCGATCTTGACGTGAGGTTCCCCTCGGCTGGGTCATAGTGTAAGGACCGAGTAATGAGACACCCAACATCGAGAAAATACCATCCTAACCAAAGCCAAAAAAGAGCAAATGTGATAGTCATGGGAGAGCAAATGAAGAGAGAAGCAGGTAGGGTCACCATTTCATACATCTTCCAAGAGGCCAGTAGGATCATTGCACGTGGGGTTTTCATATTGAAGCTATCTATGTAAATGAACAAGTACTTCACCCGTCGCTTCAGAGAGCCAGATCTCATCACCATGTAGGAGCTCATTAAAGCCAGGGCCATGCGAATGACTGCTTCTTGTTGCTTCAGAGAGTCAAACCGCCTCCATGTTTTGGTGTGAATTCCCACCCATTAATTCCCGTGTATTTGCTTGGATGGAGGAGGATCAAGAGGGCATGCTAGAGCCAGATGATGGGTGTGCATAGCCAACTGGAGCTTGTTTCGGGATCGATCCACAAGGTGGGACCTGTTCGGGAGGCACGTCAAATAAATGTAGGCTAACCCCATGTCTAGGGTTTGGATGACGTCTCTGGTTGGAGCCAGGTGGACGAAGCATGCTGCCAGGTGTCAAGAGGCCAGGAAAGATACCCACATCCAAGGACAGGAGGTCTTGCGAAGCGAGAGTGCTCCAGAGCTGAATTAGACTATACGGGAAGGGTGCTTCAAGATTTCCTACATAGAGAGGAAGTTCGTACTTAACCACTTCATTCTCCATGGTGTCGGATAGAGTGTTGGATTTTCTCCTAACATGGTGGAAGGTGATTGATCAGAGAGATTCCATGATTTTTCCAAGTCTACTAATGATGTGTTCCTGTAATGTTCCATTTTTTTATAAAAAGAGAATAACTGAGGACTGATAGCACTAGGAGCAGAAGATACATCAATTCAATATTATTAAGTCATCAGTGTAGAAGGAGGTCCATAATAGTTCATATCCCAAAGCATGAAGAGCATGCAGGCCTTGTTTAGTCAATATTAAAGTCAACATCAAATTAGAATTGCATGCATGCAAAGTGAAGCATAAACCCTAAAAGTGACATGCAAACCCTAAAAGCATATGAAGATCTATTTAAGAAGGGTTATGGGACTAAAGGAACTTTCTATGATTATTGTTGATTGATTTTGGAGTTTTGAGTAGTAGCACAGTGTGAAACTGCGACAGTTGGGTTTGAAGACGGTGTCTTCAGCTAACGAGGGTTCGACAGTGAGATATCTACCCTAGTCTCCTATTGGGATAGATCATCCAGGTTTATCCATAGCATTCATCATATATTTCAGTATTTGGAGATCCAACACATTCTGAAGGTTTATTGGCAGATCCACGTTTGTAGCCGAAAGTAGTAGGGAAATCACAGAAGGATTCACTGGGACCACAAAACCCAGTCTTTCCTCCGCATGTCAGCTTCGTCTTTCTCACCAGGACTATCCTACGACATACAATGATTGCGAGCCATCAGTTTGCTCATCTGGAACAACTATCAACAAACAGAGAGCTTGGGGGCATGAGTAGCAGAACCACAGATCAATTCTCTAGGGTACTTAGACGTTGTCAAATCTATGCATGTGTTAGTCTATCTCTCCAACATCATTAGACAAACAAGCTCGCAAAGTTTCAGCCTGATCTGACCTCTCCTCCTACAAAAACATCACCTTCAGTCTAGAGGGTGTTTACGGTATTACGGGGCGGTAACAATGGAGGAAAAGAGCACTTCTAGGCCACCTATCTAGATCTTTATGCATGCAGCTATCTCTGGAGTCATTATCAACCAAAATATCAGTGGTAAGTGTTCATTTCTCTCTACAAACCCTAACCCTAATTCAGCTACATTTTAGGGAATTTTTGCATGGCAAGTTTGCAGGCACAGTTATTTCATATTCTTGTATAATATTGGGGTTGTGAGTCAGCACTATAATAGAACATTAGAGAATATCATTATTTGGGATATTACAGTTCCATTCTCCAGTTGGTGGAGAGTTTTGACACCTGCGCTCCATTTTGAATTGTGGTAGCCAAAGCAAGGATCATCTGTGAGTCTCCCTCCACAATGATAGGAAGAAAGTGAAGATGCTTAGCCAAGGAGATCCCTTGAATGAGGCCTTCAAGATCAGCAGCATTGTTTGTGTTGTACCCCATGCCTCTGAATAAAATGTGCAAGATTTGGCCATCATGGTTGTGGATGGCTCCTCTGAATCCTGATATTCCTAGATTTCCTTTTGAGACCCCATAAAAGTTGCACTTGAAGATGTTGATCGAGGGGGGAATTGCTCAGGGTTGGATAACCTTTCGCCCCCCCTACCAATAGATGGGAGGGGATGGTACATGAAGTTCCAGTTTTCCATAATACCTTTTTTTGTTGTTGTCGAGGGAAAATCCGAGACTTGCCACTCTTTTAGGAAGGTGGTGTCCTAATTTTTTTTTTTTGAGATTCGTCCATATAGTTTCCAGAGCATTGTGTCAGTCCTTGAAGATTTTGGAATTCCTCTCCTTCCATATTCTCCAAACCAAAAACCCAGGGGTAAGTTCCCATATTCTATTAAGAAGCACCCTTTGGAAAGGATTATCTTCCCATATTTGTAGAGTATTTAATACATTATGCTTGTCTCTGTTAGTTCACCTGAAGATACCTACTATGTGATCCCAAAGCTTAGAGACAAACTCGCAAGAGTATAACAAGTGGTCTATATCTTCAACAACGTTACTGCATAAGATGTAGAACATGGGCCCCTGGAAGCCATTTTTTTGCAGGTTGTCCCAAGTGAGGATGCACTTGTGGGAGAGAAACCACAGAAAGGTGGAAATGTTGGGCCATACATGCGGGTTCCATATTTTTTTCTAGAGGGGGAATTGTTGATCTAATTCCTTGGTGGCAAGGATAGAGTATGCCTCCTTTATAGTGAACAAGCATTTAGGGAGATGTCCCCATCTCAAAATATCGGGCCCCTGTTTGATTCTAATTTTTCTGGCCTTCAGGTCCTTCCAAATTTGTTCCATTGTTTCATAATTAAGAGGCATGTGCCGTATTCTTGGATGCTTCCAAGTATGAAAGGGCAGAGCAACTTCATGTCCTCAGAAGTCCCAGACAACAGGTCGGTAATTCATTATCTAGTTGATGTGATTCTCGTATATATCCTATTTTTTTATGAAGTTGGGCATTTGCTGCCAAGAGTCATGCCAGAAGTAAGCGTGGGCTCCTTCTCTAATCTCCTAGAATTTGTGTTGCTGAACAAGAGATTTTTGTGAGTTGGCTGCTTTCTAGATGAGGGATACTAGGGGATCACTAATGAGATAAACCAGTTGAGAAGGGTCCCAATCTGTTGCATATTTTTTGTTCCATAATTTACCCCAAGGCATATCATTACGAGAGATCCAGGTCCACCAGATTTTTGCTAAGAGAGCTGCATTATTTATTTCTGGATATCTCAGTCCCAATCCTCCCTTACTTTGAGGCAGATAGAGAGTGTTCTAATTAACCAGGGCCCACTTGTTGTTCTTGGATATTTTTCCCCAAAGGAAGGAGCGCTGAAGACTTCTGATGGATTTTAGAACCCATTTGGGAGCAACAAGAAGATAGAAGATGTAGATCGGCAGGGGTTGGAGGACATATTTAAGGAGGGTGAGGCGACAAGGGATATTGAGGGAGAAGAAGGTCCAGGAGGAGATTTGAGATTCCATATTGATGAGGATTTCTTTCCAAGAGGAGTGCTTGATTGCCGATTCAAAGAGAGCCACACCCAGGTATTTCGAGGGTAAGGTGGAAACAATGAACCTTAGGACGCGAGAGACATTACGTTTGATGATAGAGTCCATATTAAAGAAGAAGATATTATACTTTTCCAGGTTGATGGTGGTGCTGGGGGCTTCAAAAAAAGTGTGGAGGATATCTCTCAGTGCGCGAGTTTCTTGGATAGAGGGGTGACCAAAGAGGATTTTATGATCTACAAACTGTTGATAAGAAAGGGGATTACTGCCGTGTAGGGAGAGGCCACGTAGGGAACCCAAGGTAATGGATTTATGAATCAGTCTTCCTAGCCCTTCAACCATGAGGATGAAAAGAAAGGGAGATAGGGGGGTCCCCTTGAAGAATACCTTGAGAGGGAGAGAAGGTAGGTGAGGGGGACCCATTTGCTAGGATCAAAATGAAGGTTGATTTGATTAGGGAGGAGATCTAATAGGTCCACTCATGATTGAACCCAAAGGAGAGAAGCATCTTTTTTATAAAATCCCAGCTAATATTGTCAAAGGTTTTAGAAAGATCTAGTTTAAGGAGCATCCCATGAGAGAGAATGAATTTGAGGGAATGAATAACTTCATGAGCTAGGATAATGCCATCGAATATTTGTCTACCTTCGACATATCCCGTTTGTTTAGGGCAAATGAGTAAAGGGAGGAGAGGCTTGAGGTGGTTAGCTACTACTTTGGAGATGATTTTGTAGATTACATTGCAAAGGGAGATGGGCATGAACTTACTAGGATGGGAGGCTCTAGTTTCTTTGGGCACCAAAGTGAGGTGGGTAGCATTGAGAACTGGTAGGATCCACTACTTTTGACGTGACTCTTCTACCACTTCATGGACCTCATGCTTAAGCAGGTTCCAACAGCTGTGAAATAAGTTAATAGTAAAGCCATTCGGTCCAGGAGCTGTATCATCAGACATTTTATTCATCGCTAGTTCTACTTCTTGGAGAGAGATGGTTTTCATGAGTGATGTATTCTATTTAGCTGTGATGATGGTGGGAATATGTTGGTTTACTTTATCGATTGCATTGGCTCTGGAGATAGCCGGTTCTGCCTGAAGATCCTGAAAGTACCTAGTCATCTCATGTTCAATGTCCACTTGATCCTCCAATATTTCCCCTACTTCTGTTTTGAGTTTGGAGATACGAATGCTCATTCTATGTTGTATCATAGATCTGTGAAAGAAATTCGTGTTTCCATCTCCTTCCTTTAACCATTTAACTCTATATTTTTTATTCCAGATAATTTCTTCTTGATTGCAACGTTTGTCCAATTGAGATATGAGATCCTTTTCTTTATGCTTACTTTCCTCTGATAATCCATCAGCAATTGTGGAGCGTTGGAGAGCTTCGAGGTTTTCTTCAAGTATTTTTTTGTCTTTGAAAATGTCCCCAAAAGTGGAGTGATTCTAGAGTTTGAGTTTGGCTCTGAGAGATTTGAGTTTTTGCTGCAATATGGCCATTTTTTACTTTCCTAGCTGCTGCATCTCAAACCACTAGAGGCTGACGGAGTCCATGAAGGTTGGATGAGAGAGCCACAAATTTTCAAATCGGAAAGGGCGGTGGAGACGGTCCCCAATGCTCTGCCAGTTTAAGTCAATGGGCTAGTGATCTGATCCCGCCACTGGAATAACCGAGGATTTTAAGAACCCACCCACATGTAAAAGATCATTTTATGTCAAGAATATGTCTAATTTCTTAGCTATGTGATGAATCCATCCTCTACACTGTGTTGTAGGTGAAAAATACCGAGGAAGGTTGTAGATCCACTAGTCTCCAGTCGTTGATAGCATCCTTGAAGAGGAGGTCTTCCACTGAAATGACTTTTAATCCTCCTTTTTTTTCCCCAAGGGAGGTGATCATGTTGAAATCCCCACCTATGATGTGTCGGGATTCTTGGTGCATCTAGGAGAAACAGTTCATGAATTGCAGGAGGTTGACCTTAAGCTCTGGAGGTTGGGGGCTGTAGGCGTTGAGAAGGTGGCCATGGATATTGGTTCCAAGAATGTGGAAGGAATCTGCTATCGCATGGGCACAAGATTAAGAGTTGTTGAGGACAATATCTATTGGGTTCTAGGTGATGGCAATACCTACAACTGCCCCATTTGCATCTATCGTAATAGTTTGGCACCCTTTCCATATTTTTTCCATTATCAAGTGGAGGTTTTATGAGGAGCACTTTGTTTCCTGAATGAAGAGAATTGCAAGCTTATCTTGTTCGTTTTTTCTTTTCAACATTCTTTTTTTGGCAAGACCGTTTAGACCTCTGACATTCTAGGAGATGATCTTCATTGAGAATCGAGGGATGAGGAGGGGAAAAAAATCTGTTAATTGGGCATATTACCCTGATTCCACCAATTGGGTGCCTAACACATTTATCCTTTGTAGAGAGGATTTTCTCCCTCTTTTTTTTCTTTCCCATATTAGTTTGTGCTTATATTTTTGCTACAAGTTCAGAACCCTGAGTTTGTTTTGATATTTGGCTTTAGTAAGGGCCTCTTTTAATAGTTGGATCTGGTGAGCTGAAATTGAACTGATTTTTTTTTTGGTGTAGGCATCTTATAGCCCAAGGAGGTCGAGGTCCCCTAGTTCTATCTCTGACATCTCTTCATCCATGGGGATTTTAGAGACTAGATCTGAAGAGGCAGAGGG
This sequence comes from Pseudotsuga menziesii, assembly GCA_001517045.1. Lineage (NCBI taxonomy): Eukaryota > Viridiplantae > Streptophyta > Pinopsida > Pinales > Pinaceae > Pseudotsuga > Pseudotsuga menziesii. Next base: position 48,247 of record LPNX011134904.1, read on the forward strand.
AGGTGTAACTACAAGAATTAAGTTCTGACTAGGTTGGCCAGTTGAGTACATTTCTCGGGACTACAAGGGAGGAAAGAAGGTACCTAGGTTAGCTTAAAGCGATATGGGAAATGAACTGGAGAAATTTTCTTGGGGAGCCTTCTTTGAGTTTGGATCTTCCATCAATTTTTCTTGTTGGATGTCGAGCATCTCAAAGCTATTGCTTGTGGAGGGGGCCTCAGCTTTGGGGTTGTCCCCCGAAGGCTTTTTCGCTTGATGCCACTTTTTATCCTATCTTTGAAATCCTTTGGCATATTTATATTCCTTAATTGTTTTCTTGTTGGGTTTATTGTTGGGACAATCCTGGAATAGGTGGTTGTGCTCATGGAACTTACGACATCTGAAGGGAATGTGTTCATAGTCTAGTAGCTATACCCAGTCCGAGTCTTCATGAATGATATTGATGGCATCCGACAGGGCTTTAGCAATATGCATGTAGACATAGATCCACCCGTAGGAGGTGAATTTGTTGAGCTTTGTCTGGTCAGCAGAGCACACAAAAGTTCCTAGGGTGTTGCCGATGCACTTCAGTGTATCTTCATCCCAATATTCCTACGGGAGGGAGAACATCCTTATAGAGACCGATGCCTAAGAGAAGTCTTCTTTTTTTGGGTAGAACCTCTCCATCCAGTTCTTTAGATACAGATTTGCATATTTGAAGAAATAGGGGTCTCCTTCTTCCAATTTGGTTTTATCTTCAAGGTGATGAAAGATGACTGTGACGAAACCCTTGGATCCCAGTTGTAGGTCAAAGTGTGCTTTAGATTTCCATTTAGCATCTATCTAACCTCTCAGCGCTTGCTCAGTGGGACAAAAGCTTATGAATTTTTAAGTTAGGGCATGTTCTCGCAGAATTTGGACTCAGGCATTTATACGTGCAACAGGGAGGGCTAGACTGGGTCCGGCGGCACTCATGGAAATGTAGGTGTTAGTTTCCCATGAGCCAGAGGCTTTTGAGGCATGTTATAAGGTGCAGGGATTATTTCTGAAGATTCTATATCGAGAATCAAGATATCTTCTGAGCCTATTTTCAGTGTAGAGGCAGTCGTATGATGCATTGTTGCGTACGGATATTCAGGGTGCAATGAGCATTGGTAGGGGACAATGACCCCTCCTTGGTAAAAAACCATGGGGGTGGATTAGGGCCAAAAGATAGATAGGACTGCAAGGGAGCAGGAGGAGTTAAAACGGTTTAGAGGATGCAAGAAGAAACCCTAACAAGCATCGAACCATGAGACAGAGCCAAAGCCTTCCTCAATCAAAATTTCAATAATATTAATTTGACCACAATCATTAATTGTAAAAGCAGAAAATAAAATAAAAATTAATTTTAAATAAAAAATCCATAAATTATTAAAAAAATATATAAATTACCATGTTTCTTACATTGAATGAATCTCGTCAAGGTTTTAGCTTAGTGGACCCACACGATAATCTCTTTTCCAACCTTGACAAGGAGTCAACACACTTGCTGTATTCAAACCTGCGAGGGACGGTATTATTTCTGATATATTCATGAATATTCGTGACCTCAAATGATGAGGCTATGGTTGGTACTCAGTTAAATGGAACTATAGTTAGCTGTAGATAACCAAGAGAATGTAGTGCAGAACCAACTTCCTTCAGATGGTTCCATATTTGGTAGTAAGCCCAGAAGCAATGGTAGTTATTTATATTATTATTTGGAAACTTTAGGCTTGAATGATATTTGATTGAATAGTAAAGTAAGGTTATTACTGTTAGATACATAAGTAAATAGTTAACAAATTAAAATTCGAATATATCTATTCTTCATAAATTTTAAAAATAAAAAATTTAGACATAACTTGGCTGACATAAATATTATGGTAATAGGCAAGGATGATCCCTGAAATTTGGGTTCTATGGAGTGTATAACACAATAAACATAGTGATATCAAATAAACAATTTAAGTGAATTTCCTTTTCAGTCTAGATATTTGAGAGAAGAGGAGAAATATTTAATTTGACTCGCCTATTCCTGTAATGAAATGTCAACATACAGTCGGGGATTTTTGCAACTTAGAATTAATATTGCCTTGTAATATAGAAAAATATACAGGAACTAAAACAATAATTTCAATCGCCATTTTACATGCTCATACATTCATTTCAATGACAAAAATATTCAGTCACTATTCTACATACTTTCATTTCAATGATGTAACTGGATGTTGCTTAATCCCAACACCTGTGTGGTTTCTTCATCAGACTACACAGTTAGCCATTAAGTCAATAACTTTGAATTAGTAGGGTTCACAAAATCAAAATCACTTTGAATATTTTACACTGCTATTTATCTAATACTTAGACTGCATGAAGCCAGATTGAAAATGGAAAGCACAAAAACCAAAGGATGGAAGCTAGATAAAAAAAAGGAAGCACAAAAATTAGACCAACAAATAAAGTTTTCTTGTTGCTAGGTATGAATAATGCTAAATTTTCTCATTTCTAGGTATAAATGATACTAAGATTTATCAGTGCATGCATTAAATTAATGTAAAATTAGGGAAATAAATATCTCCTGCGGGGAGGGTCTAAACGGAGAAGTTGAATCAAAAGCACTGTTGAGCCGCAAAAAGACCACATTTTATTCATCATTTCACATACTATTTATCGCCTTATTCCATTATATCCTTCCATAAAACCATTAACATTCACCACCTTCATAATAAATATGGTTTTATATTACCATTTTCCAAATAATTTATTTTTGAGTATTTTGAGTGAATTTATGGTTAATTATTGAGAAAAATAACATATTTTCATTATACTTTAAAGTTGGGTGAGTTTAGTGATGTTTACAGGTGTATTTGAAGTCTTTAGCAAGCTCAAAAGTGGCCACCTAGCGTCAGATTCGAATTTCATCTTCTAGATATGATCTAACTCCAAGGAGAAGATCATGGAGGTGTGGAGAGAATATCTCATCCAATATTTGTTAGAGAATTTTGAGGGATGAGTTGTAGATTTGTTGAGGATTTGAAGGGATGAGTTGTCTATTTGTTGAGGATTTAAAGGGATAAGTTGAGAGAATAGTGGATTTGTAATTATGATCAGTTATCTTAAGTTTATGTATAAATAAGAGGGCTCTCTCCTCATTTTGGTTAGAGATCTCTCTAGTGGTTTGAAGTAGAGAATAGTTCAAAGTTAGTCATAGAATAGGATTCACTACTACATTTCGATCCAAAATCCGACGGCATGTGGATTACTCTTTTTAAACTTACAAAAAATCACAAAAATACATTTTTTTTTATAAATATGGCCACAAGATTTGGTTAAGCGACGACTAGTAAAAAAAGGTCTGATAACCGTCACTTAACCGATGGCGCGTTAGTCAAAAAAAGGTCAAAGAGAAGCGCCCAAAATTCACAAAGGGCGCGGAACCTAAGTTATTATTTGCCCACACCGGGGAGGGAAAGTCCAGGTCCTGCCTCCAAATTGCTTCGCCTTGCACGAACGAGTGAGGATACCGTAAGAAGGCTGTCGTATAGATCCATAGCTTTCCCCACACATATTGATATTGTATGCACAGTTTGCTCAAATTGACCTCGAGCAATTTGCAATTTCCAGGATATTGATATTGTATGCACAGTTTGCTCAAATTAACCTCGAGCGATTTGCAATTTCCAGGATAGAATGTCTTACGCATACCTTTTCAAGTACATTGTCATAGGAGACACTGGTAGCTGGCATCTTGATCTGTATACATTCATTCTATTCTATGTGTATCCATGGAAAATTGAATTGCACTTTCACTAGAATGAATGAAACGATAAATGTTTTGGTGTTTGGCAGGAGTGGGGAAGTCATGCCTATTGCTGCAATTCACAGACAAGAGGTTCCAACCAGTGCATGACTTGAAAATCGGGGTGGAATTTGGGGCACGCATGATCACCATTGGCAACAAGCCCATTAAACTTCAGATCTGGGATACGGTAACACCCTATCAATTTCTCATTGGTTTCTTTTTACTTTTCATCTCGTGTATATGCTACCCCTCGCAGAATTCATCCTGAAATTTGAATTGGCACAGACCCATTTACACTCGGATAGGATATGTACCGAACCCATCTTGATATGTTGGCGATTTGTGTGTTTGCTCAGACTTTTCAGAATACAAGCAGCCAGGGACTGAAGGTAAGTTGTGTCTCAGCCATGATTTAGAACTCCTATATAGATCTTTTTGCCTAAAAGTTGAATAAGCATTTTCTCTTCATGTTCTTGTCTTAGGTGGCCATGTGCAGTGCTTATGTTCGGATAGGTAATACATGTCCACCACATATCTGGAACTTAGACATGCTTGTTGACCTTTTGCACTACCCTGGACCTTGTTTCCAGCTTGTGAATTGTATTCAAGTCGCTGTGGAAATATTGGGTCCTCAGGCTGTAGGAGGTCAAGTTGAAACAAATGGTGCCAAAGAAGCCGAGCCATCCTTGAGTGACTTGGCAGCAGAAAGGGTCTCTCCTATCAGGAATAAAAGGGTCAACAAAGATGGTATAAATATACAGATCAAACGTCTAAAGACATTTGATGAAGGATTCTTGAGAATGGATAGAGACACACATGTTATGGCTTGGACTTCAAGTGGGTCAGACATAAATTTGAATGAACAGACTGCAGAACATAGCTCCAAATATGATTTGTTACAAGAGAGAGAATTATATGCAACTTATTTTCATGAACTGGTTCTGAAGGTTGTCAATTCCTTAGATCCAAACAATGTTTATTCAGATTCAATGAAAGAACGTGCCTTAACTGC
>LPNX011134904.1:61662-101192 GCA_001517045.1 Pseudotsuga menziesii
AATTGTGTGAGAATGTCTTCCATGGTATAATCACGCCTCCAATTTGCAAGCATTGAAAAATGCTTAGGGTCAACCCGTCCAGTCTCCTGATTAACACAAGTCATGTTGACCCGAGAAAAAAATCCTACAGTGGGAGGCTTCTCGGGATAATCCTTGTCACACAATAGCTTTAACTGATAAATTCGCCCATCATGCACCGAATTGTGAGGACCAATGATGGTACCAGTCCATGACCGCATGTAAATATCATCGCTATCATCCATTCCATAGCTGACACTTCCATCTCCTATTCCTTTCTCTCCCCTCTCAAGCTCTTCCAGTAACCGAAAATTCCTTGGCACCACAACACTGGAACCTCCTGAACCCATCTTCATTTGTTAAAACCGGCAAATAAGATGATGCCGAGATGTTTGTTAGCAAAAGCCAAATGCAAATGCAAATCCAAATCCAAGCGTAATACTTGAGTGAGAGGCACAGTCCTCTAGCATTCTTTGGCCTCTAAAATAGCAGGTGGAAGGGAAAGAGAATAGAATAGAATATCGAGACATGCACCCACCGAAATTCAAATATTTGCTGCTATTGCGGCGGTGAAAAAAATCACCTACAGAGAAAGTTCCGAGAAAGATTTGCGGCAAATCTTTCTCTGAACTTTCTCTGTAGGCGATTTTTTTCACCACCGAAATTCAAAGATGATTGTTGTTGCCTCAGTCTATGGAAAAACCGAATTCAGAGAAAGTTTTGCTGTTGTCTTCACCACCAAAATTCTGAGATGATTGCTGCTGCCTCAGTCTATGGCACACCCAAATTCAGAGAAAGATTTGCTGCTATTGCAGTAGATGAATTTCAGAGCAACTCCAAACTAGGGCATCATCAAGACATGGAAAGAGAATAGAATAGAATATCGAGACATGCACCCACCGAATCTCTGCTAAATAATATTTGTATTTAAAAAAAAAAAACCCTTATAGCCGTCGGTTAAGCGACGACTGTAGGCGATTTAAAAAAAAAAAAAATTCAGTAAGTGTCGCTTAACCGACGCTCAAGCTTTATATGCATCGCTTAACCAACAGTTATTAATGTCGCTTAATCGACACTTAATCCTCATATTCATCGCTTAACCGACGGTTTCTCATGTCGCGTAACCGACGTTTGATGTTCATATCCGTCGCTTAACTGACGGATTCTCATGTCCCTTAACCGACGCCTTGCATTTAATCGACGGTAACTGAGGTGTCACTTAACCGACGGACTAAACAGATGTTGGATAACCGACGACAAGTTTCTGACGCTTAAAAAAAATCAAACTGTCGTACATGCGACAGGAAAGTGTCGAAAATCCGACAATACGGCCGTCGGATTTTTGGCCGAAATGTAGTAGTGATTTCTGATTATTATGTAGTGGAGATGATGCTTCATGCACATCCCTTAACTCTTTTATGTTAATATAGATTTTAAGTATTTCTTTCTTATGAACTGTTAGTGTATATTTTCAGTTATGTTTTGTTTATGAATTGATAGTATTGATTTTATGTGAGCTCACAAGTTAATGTTGATTTGCTTTATATCAGTTTACGTTTATGCAATTTTATGTTTTCACAGATTAGATTTATATTCTGAAATTTCTTGCTGTTCTAGATTAGATTTATGTTCATGTTATTTCTGCTTTTGCAAGTTTAATTCAATTTCAGTCATGTATTTTTAATTTTAGTTATAGATTAGGTTCAACGACACTCTGCCCCTGCATATATTTTGTTTGTGCCTCACAAGTTTATGCTCTCTTTGGGTTGACAATTAAATCGTTGTAATTCTATTATAAATTGTTTAATGTTTTTACCCAACATTTTGGCATCGTTGCTGGGGAGGTGCTAAAAGGGATCGGAGTTTAGATAGGTAGATAGTTTGTTTTTAATAGATAGAAAGGGGGAGGGGAAAGGGTAAGATGCAAGGACGACCTCGCTATGGGATTTCTGAGATTTCCGTGGTGTAACACCCAGACGCATCCACTTTAGTGGGTTGCCCCAAAGCCTTGATTTTTTTTTGCAAAGCATTTACTTTTTTTGCAAATTATTTCCTTTGATTGTTTTCTGCAAAGCATTTACTTTTTCTGCAAATGTGAGTTTGTTTTTATGTAAGTTTTCTTTTACAGTTTTGTAGTGTAAAAATTTTGATTGCTTTCATATATGGGCTAGCCTTTGTTTCATACTAACCAGTTTTAATTTTATATGTTCATTTTTGTTTTATGCATATTTTTGTGCGCTTTTTATTTTTCTATTTTTTGTACTAACTCATTTTGTATTGTTTGTCGCATTTGTCATGTACTCATTTTTACCTATTTTCTTTCTGCATTTGATTTGATTTCAGCTTTACAATGAGCATAATCTTAGAGAAGCTCACTCAGATCCTAGCAAAAGTTAGGATCTCCTCTTCTCATGAAGAGGAGATCTTGATAGAAGTCAAGGATGAAATCACTCGTCATGAAGAATCGACATTTGAAGAATTTTATATATCAGAAGGAGAACACCTGTTCGAACTGGAGATTGAAAAGGATGAAGAAGGGATCTCGGGTGATCATCTTGCAATTGGAAGCTGTATCAAACAATGCTTTCAAGAAAGTACTAGTTTAAATCGGTTTTGTTATTGCTTTTATTTCATTAACTTACATTTTCCGCACTTAGTTTCGCATATTTCTATACATCTTAAATTTCATTTTGTAAAATTAAATTTGAATTTCTGTTTAGTTTTGTTACATAGACGACTACATTGGCAATTTCATTATACTTAGATACTCGTAAATTTCTAATTCAATTAGATTAGGTAGGTTTTAGTATTTATTTTATTGTTACTCTATGATTTTTGTTTAAGAAATTTTCATATTTATTTTTGATAACTTTTAGTCTTGCTAATTTTTTTAATGAGAATAAAAAAAAAGAAAAAAATTCTTTGTTTTAAATTAATTTCTGAGTTTTAAGTTTTCTAAGAATTTTCATAAATGAATTATAAATAAAAAATTGCAATTTTAAATTTCGTGAAATTTTCATTTTTTTTCTAATTTTGATAGGAATTAATTTCTTATTTAAGAGTTGTTTTTCTAGAGTTAATTTAAAAACATTAAACAATTAAACAATTTTATAATATTGATGTAATTTGATATAAATATTATAAAAATAAAGTAATGAAATAATAAAAATTTACCATAGAGTTATTTTGAATCCTTTACTATAAATAATGTAAAAAATGTTTTTGTTTTGTTTTAAATTTTCTAGTTTTAAGTTTTAGTTTTTCAAAATCAATTAGAAATAGGGTGTAAAAATTTAATTAAACCTATGAACATAAAATAATATTATATATAAAAATAAATAAAAATATTAAACTTTTAAAAAATAAAAAATAAAACCAAAAGAAATAAAACTATTTTCATTTCTGATCACCCCACCTGCAAATGCAAACATTAAAATATTAATATATATGCATAATAATAATAATAAAATGAAATTTCTGAAACATTATTTATATAAACAATCCAATATTAATATTAAGACAAAAAAAATACAATAAAAAATAGATATATAAAACAAATAGAACAAAAAAAAATTGTTTTAGCCTTTCATGCGCGTTTGCAAACAGTAGGCCATATGAAACCAACACAAAGTCCACCGTACAAAATTTGCAAATATTCTATCTTTCCCCCTAGCATTCAATATGCGCATTCGATCTGGTCATTCCACCTTTCTCCTAAATAATCCTGCAAACACAAACATTCCAAAAGAAACTAGCATAATATAATAAGGAAACTCCAGTTCTTATTTGAGAAAGCAGAACAATGTCAAAAGCAAGTTACATATAAACAATCTGAACATGGATATGAAAAAAGGCATTAAAACGCAAAACAGTTTTCCCATAAGTTTCGTTTGCTGTTGAATTTTGGCGTGGTTATCTTCGGATCTAATTTATGCCCAATTTTCAACACTCAAGTCGACTTGGATGAAACTCAAGTTAGATTTAAAGCTTGGCATGATTATAGTCGTACCTGCCCATGATTTATGCATTATGCACATCAAATTCTATTTTTTTAATCCATCAAATCTTAGGTATCCGCCTGAGAATAGGGCGATTGGATGTGTTTGTTACAACTCCTTTCAATGCACAGAAAAAAATGGCATCCAGTTAATTACTCAAACTGAGATTTCAGTTTGGTTAGCTGGATAAGGAAGGAGATTTTATGGTTGAACGCTAGACTGCTAAGGATTCTTGTTAGAATAAATTATTACCTATCGTTGCGCGGATCATTCTGTTATATAGACTCGAGTTATGACCCACTAAACTCACGTTGATCCACTAAACTCCCAAGATGGAACTCCTCATTTTCCAACAGAGTAAATCCCTGCGTGTTAGGAAGCATCTCTATCGCTGACATTCTATGGCACTGGTTGATTCACTGAACACCAAGCCAAAAGAAAGACTGAGGAACGCCAGTAATCAACTACTACCTACTCATGCAGTTGTCAAATATACCCATATTCTAAATTTGTAGTTCGTCGGTCTTCACGTGAAAGGGAAATGCTGATTCATGGGTGTCTTATCTGAACCTCATGGTAATATCCATTAACCTGATCCCTAGACCTGGTTATCCTTTGTCCGCTCGCCTCGATTTGTCCTCGGGTTAAATATTTACGTACCTTTTTCTCTAAAAAGTATTGGATCGCTCTTCAACATTTGAACTGGGATCAGGAAATAACTCGAATCTAACCCAACAATTTCCAAATTGTAGCGACGACAGAGATTTGCCAGAAGTTATTTTGTGATTGTTGAAAAGCAACAACTAGAGAATTGCCTTGCCACTTATATTAATTGATGAATATCATCTATCTCATTGTTAAAGTAACTCTGATGTTTGGTTTGTTTTTAATGCTGGATTCTTTTCATGATCTCCATGCTCAAACTTGCGCAATATTGTCTAAGTGTGCCCTGAGAGGTATTCCTGAGTTTGAAGGTGTGTTAATACATCATCTGCCGTCATTTTTTGCGATGTCCCATCTCCATTCCCACCACACAGGTAAGCTATGAATGTGAATTTCCATTTGATGTGATTTGTGAAAGGAATGGTTGTATGTCGGGCCTTCTTCCAACTAGCATATGCATTAGAACAACCTTTTCCAAATGGGCATTTTGATCTCGTATGGGCAATTGAGAGTGGGGAACACATGCCGAATAAAAAAAGGTGGGCTAACTTTGTTTTTTGTTTGTAAATTGACATGAGCGTGATATTCAACACAATAACTAAAAACATATATAAATTGTATTATTATGCAATACCATACATAGCAAGTGCTGTTTAGCTTCTGATTTGTTAACAGTTTATGTAAGAGTTGGTCCGAGTAGCCACTCTTGGTGCTTCGATAATAATAGTGACCTGTTGCCACAAAGACCATTCCCACCACACAGGTAAGCTATGAATGTGAATTTCCATTTGATATGATTTGTGAAGAGGAATGGTTGTATGGCGGGCCTTCTTCCTGTCAAATCCCGGAGGAGGAAACCAGAACCTTCTCAAAAGTGCAAATGAAATTCATGAAAATACTTCACTCAAGGTGGATGGATAGCACATGCTAACTTATCCTTGACAAGGATTGTCATGGGTAGCCTTTAGGGTGGATGTATAGAGGTTTTAATATTTCATTAGAAACCAATTATCGAATGTCGACATGGGAAATCTTGTGAATCCTGGTCATTCATCTCGCACCAGGCTAAGCAATAGTCACGTCACTAGTTGCATGGAAAAATATCCGACGTGTAGTTTGGCATATGGAAAGTGTCACCAAAGCGATAGTGTGAAGAGGCTCAATGCCATGCCAAAGTGGAAGGTCGAGTTACGATGTACTTCGTGGAACCATGGAAACACATTATATTATAAAGGACTATTCAAGCGAGTTGTCTAAACAATTTTGTATATTAAATTCATAGGATTCCAACAAAAAAATCGATCCCAAGTCAACCCCAAGCATTGTTGTCTTTCAAATAGGCAGGGATGCTGGTCTAGGACTCCATGGATACAATTTTCATGAGCTTGTGAACTGATGTAACTAAACAGATCACCTAAAAATAAAATTGCAAATCCCCTCAAAGAAAGCGTATTCATGGTTCGCTAAGCTTCCTGCACATCTTCCGATCACATGAAAATCTCCAGGTATAACACATTGTTGCCTTAAACATCTAATTCGATCGATTAATAAAATCTATTGATTTCCAAAGTATACAGTCCACTCTCTTCAATTTCATCGGATTGACTATTGCATCTAAAACGGTGAACAGTTTGTCCTCGCCATCGATTGTCTAACTCGCTTAAATCAACATTTTGAAGCTTTGCCCTCATTCATCGTTAGTCAACAAAAACGTGCAAATCTGCCTTACAATTGGCCACTACAGGTCCAAAATTCATATGACGGAAGTGCTGGCTGCTTTATACGAGAGCCTCTGAGATGCACTAAGATGATGCATTATTATGCGTTGGATGGGTGCCATTCAAACCAGAATATTTTGCTAGGAAATCAGAGAATGTCAGGTTGTTTCATCATTAAAAAATAGAAACTGTAGAACTTCCCCTCATTTCAGCTTTTCGCTGAACATTTATTGATGGCATCAAATTTCTCTAATGGACATATCATGAAGATTGCATCCACTTATGTAATCATTAATCCTTGGCATATTTTTGTATGACAACTGTATGGAAGAGAATTTGAATTCAGGCCCCAGGGATATATTGAGTAATATTAATATTAACACTAGTAAACACAGTAAATATGTGGGATTTTTTTTTAATAATATACTCTATAGAGGTGATCTTTGCATATTGTTAACAATGAAGTAAGACTTCCATACTAGTCCATGTACTGGTTGCCTAAATTTTGGCTTTATTTTATTTTCATTGTTTGCATGTTTCCCACAGGTTGAGAGGCTAGTGTAGTACATGTCATTACCTAAGATTCTGTTTTATATCCAGAAATGAGATGGGGATCCGTATAGAGATGTGACTAACTCTTCCTGTGAAGAAATGCACAAACGATTGTTTAAAGAAAAACCTCAAAATAGATAAGAAGGGTATTTTCTTCCAAATAATATCTAAAGAGTGAGTATAAAGAAAATCTTATGACTATTAGCTTAATGATTTTAGAGACATCCCTGGAATTGGTTTAAGTTAAGCATACTACTCCTATCAAGGTATCAACTATTACCATTGATTTTATGTATAGAAACAAGAGATCATTACTAACACATACTTATAGGCTCGTATTCAATGGGTTTTATTATCCAATAGTGATTTATTATGGTTATAACAGTACTTATATGATTGACTGCCCTATTTTCCTATATTTAAAGGGTATGTTACCGATGACATTTAATAAATAAGGGACCATCGCAACAAAATTAATGACTCTTACTTTTTTTTTTATATTGCAATATTGGTCTTCAAGGGTATAAAATAAGTGGAACTGTTGAAAAATGAATTGTCGAAGTAATATTTACTTGCCTATTCACCTTGACATATTAAAGGAACAAGTAGAGTGCTTTTGAGAAACTCGGTGTAAATTTAGATGATAAGCCTCGACTTTTAGTTGCATCTGCATTTACCTTTCCAAGTCGCACGAGAATAAATGAAGGATGGTAGGAATGATTGAATGTTCAATTATCCATCTCCTCATCCTTAAGCCTTTACCATTTTCTCATGATGTATTTCAGAAAAAAAAAACTTTGACAATTTTGAAGCCCGATACAAAAAGTCTAAATCGAAGGTAGCTGCTATTGCAACTAAGCCTTCTTCTTATTTTTTTATTTTTGCACAGTGAGACTTGGCATATCTTTGGTTTGGGGGGGGTAGGTGTTTATTTCAATTTTGTTATGATCTTCATATAAACCATGCTTGCGAATGATTATGCAATATCAAGCTGCATTTATTTCATTCTTTGTAATTCAGATATTCATTTATCTAATTAACTAATTTTCATATCTGTTTAAAACATGAAGGATTATTCAAACCTCCAACATCATGGTCATTCAAACTGCCAAACCTGTCGCTTATTTGCACATTCTAGATAGTCTTTTTTTAGAGGGTTTGACCACTGAAAGGGTTGACCCCCTCTCTCTCTGTATAAGGAGGCTCTAAAAAAATCTGCTTTTTGTTCCAATTTCTTTTTGTTCTAATTGCAAAATAATTAAAAAAAACAAAAACAAAAACACAAAAAAATACAATAAAATTAAAAACTGATAAATAAAAAGTATTAGGTAACAAATAAAATCATAAAATCAAAATTATAAATAAATTTAGAATCTTTTTAAATTTTATGATTATTGTGCTAACTTGTTTTCGCAAGTTGCTCAGAAACAGGTTTCAACAAGAAGTGTTGCCACTTTCAGGTATAAAAGCATTTAATTTATTTTCTTTGACTTGGTTTATTAAGCACAAATTTTTCTATTTTCAATGCTCTCACAAGCTTTTTGCAGGAAAATGCTAACCTCTTTTACAGATTCAAAGACGAACGAATGGCATGCAGAAATAATTTCCAGAATCACAGAAGATTTTCAGAAAAAATGTTCCATTGAAAGCTTGAAGGAGCTGAGTTTCCACTATGTATGTCATGACATTTGTCACCACAAAGAAGCCTTTCATAAACCAATTACGCCATGTCATGACTACATACCATTTTTTCCTTCCAATCCTATTCGCCATCCATGTCAGAGTCTACTTTTTCACTACCTTATACGTCATAACTTCCCACATGCCTACCTTGCTGAGTCACACACAATTTCCTCATTTTCAGTTTATCTTTGTTTCCTTACGAATAAAACCATTCAGCTTCCTTTCCATGACTACATTGATTTGTTATCCCTGCCATAAAAACTGTTTGACCATGAGATATTTCATCTATAGTCCTACCACTCATTATGTACAACTCGTGTTGGGGATTCCTTAAGGCCTGCCTTTCAACAAGTCTTTCCCCATCGACCTCAGCACATTATCTGGGATAGAGAATAGAGTTCATTTTTAGTACCTTGAGGCTTGCATGCCTTAATGGCAATTTCTCTCGCTGATAATCATGGGAATACATCAATGTCCCTTGATCGTTAGATCTTGCAAGTGGCTCAACATCAGTTCATTTATTCGCACTTTGCACGATGTACTTAGGTACCTTGGCACTCATTGACATCAATGGTGAGATTGCCTCGCATTGGTTAACGACATTCATTAATGGTCAGTAATCCAATGACTTCTTTCCATGTTTGACATCGACACCTTTATTCGCATGGTAAGAATTGTATCATCGGGTTTTGTAGTAGGTGAAGACTATATATTTTTCATGACATCATCAACAGTTTTACAACATAATACTTTCAGCCATATGAGAGTACCACAGTTCTACTTTCAACTCTCATCTTCTACTTCATCCGACCAAGTAGCAGTTCAGATCCTTCACTTCACATTCTATGATCCAGCAGCCACATTCCTATTGCATGGTTCATCAACTTTTTGGGTAAGTGGAGGTATGTTGTTTTCTAATTTTTAACCATGTAATTCCTTAAATGCTAGAAAATCAATGAATTTGGAAAATTCCCTCACCACATTTCCTTTCTCCTTTTCACAAACCTAATCTATCTTAAGTTGGGGGGGGGACTATTCATTACCATTTTACATACTCATCATCTCATTCACCCTTGGACAACATGTCTTTCCCAAACTATGCTATATATATTTGATATGAAGAAAATGATTTTTACTAGACATTGATGGTTCATCATTTCTAATGCATGTATACTTTTAAAATCTTATGTATTGCAGCAAAAATACAAATAAAATGAGCGAATGTTGTTAACATAAGAACCAACATTTGTGATAGTTGTTACACAAGAACCAGCCATAAATATATATATATATATATATATATATATATATATATATATATATAAAAGAAAAATTGCTGCCACTCATGCATTTAAAATCATGGAATGATTTAATGTTACCATCATCATGTAAATCCCAGCTACAAATCCAAAAGTTAAAAATAGAATCAATGCATAGTTGCATGAGGACATGCAAACAGTTAAGTTGGGGGGTATGTTGAGCTGCAAAAAGACTACATTTTATTCATCATTTCACATACTATTTATCACCTTATTCCATTATATCCTTCCATAAAACCATCATGCATTTACCACTTTCATAATAAATATGGGTTTATATTACCATTTTCTAAATAATTTCTTTTTGAGTATTTTGAGTGAATTTATGGTTAATTATTGAGAAAAATAACATATTTTCATTAAACTTTAAAGCTGGGTGAGTTTGGTGATGTTTACAGGTGTATTTGAATACTTTAGCAAGCTCAAAAGTGGCCACCTAGCCTCAAATTCAAATTTCATCTTCTAGATATGAGCTAACTTCAAGGAGAAGATCATGGAGGCGTGGAGAGAATATCTCATCCAATATTTGTTAGAGAATTTTGAGGGATGACTTGTAGATTTGTTGAGGATTTGAAGGGATGAGTTGTCTATTTGTTGAGGATTTGAAGGGATGAGTTGTCTATTTGTTGAGGATTTAAAGGGATAAGTTGAGAGAATAGTGGATCTGTAATTATGATCAGCTATTTTGAGTTTATGTATAATTAGGATGGCTCTCTCCTCATTTTGGTTAGAGATCTTTCTAGTGGTTTGAAGTAGAGAATAGTTCAAAGATAGTCATAGAATAGGATTTATGATTATTATGTAGTGGAGATGATGCTTCATGCACATCCCTTGACTCTTTTATGTTAATATAGATTTTAAGTATTTCTTTCTTATGAATTGTTACTGTATATTTTCAGTTATGTTTTGTTTATGAATTGATAGTATTGATTTTATGTGAGCTCAGAAGTTAATGTTGATTTTCTTTATATCAGTTTACAATTATGTAATTTTATGTCTTAACATATTAGATTTATATTTTGAAATTTCTTGTTGTTCTAGATTAGATTTCTGTTCATGTTATTTTTGATTTTGCAAGTTTAATTTAGTTTTAGTTGCAAGTTTAATTCAATTTCAGTCATGCATTTTTAATTTCAGTTATAGATTAGGTTCAGCGACACTCTGTCCCTGCATATATTTTGTTTGTGCCTCACAAGTTTATGCTCTCTTCGGGTTGACAATTAAATCGTTGGAATTCTATTATAAATTTTTTAATGTTTTTACCCAACAAGCACCAAATTTCAGTACTTTGTATTAAGTCAATCGATAGGAAAATAGGAATGTAGCCTTTCACTTGTACCCTTCCAACCCTTGCAAAGCATGCACACTACAAAGCCTCAAATCCATATCTTCAAGTACTTTGCTACTTGTACTTCTATTTGCTCCTAGGAGTACATCACAGGTTACAAATGAATCATATGAAATCCATTGTTTCTTTCACCAAACATGGTAAAGGTTCCAAACTCATTGGAGACATATTGAACTTCATGCTTTTGTTAATATTGGATTTAACCTTAAACGAATATACAGTCAATAAAAAGGGAAAACCATACAGTTACTAGTAGAATTAACCAACGCGTTGAGCTTCCTGTGGATATGTAATGGCTCAATCTAAGCCCCTGCTGCATATTTTTTGTACAATTCCATAGAATAAGAGAGAAAATGCAAAGTGAATTGAATGAAAATGAGGTTGACGCCACATAATCAAAATGGAACGTGGTTGTAAGACTAGCAAGAGTTAATCCTACTACTAATGGAACCGCCCCTGCACCTTGCCTCATCATATTTCACCAGAATGACTATGAATAAGAACAAAGCATAATTATGTAATCGCCCAACACATTGCCATGTTCACTACATATGTTAGCAAAAATTGAGTTGAAAAAACTTAAGTTACCATTAAATTATAAAAAATTCACGTCAACTTCGACTTTTCCTTTTTTGGTTGGGTAAAAACTTGTCTAACTTCTACTAGACAAGTCGCAATTTAAACTTGACCAAAGTATTTAAAAGGATAAATTTGGTCGGACTTTTCGACCCGACTCTTTTTACGTCAACAAGTTCTTACTTGTCGGTTTTACTGACTTACTTGACTTCTACCAATTAATTTCGACTGGTTTACTTCGACCGACTTACTCGGCATTTTTACTTCGATCATTTTACTTCGACTGATTTACTTCGATCGTTTTAGTTCCAACCAACTGACTTCGAATTGTTTTCTTTTAGTCGAATTTTATAAGGGATGTTTCTTCACCTAAGGACTTAAGAAATTACAAATATTTTTCACTGACTGATAACATGAAGTAAAACTTGACACAACAACAATTCGACAAAATTACAAAATGATATAACCAAACATTAAGAATACTTGTTTCGACCACTATGTCGTAAACCATGGAGCTTTTACTGGGTAAAATGTTTATGGATTCTTTGATCTTTCACTCAAACTGTAAATGTAAACAACATTTACTCAAGTAATTCTGGAGAGAATGTGTGGCTAAACAAACATGTATTCAACCATAAACTATTTGATTTATATAACAGGTTGGGACATAATAGAGAACTATATGCCGTAAATGCAAACTTGAAATTTATAGAGATATTTCACCTTTTACAGAGCTTTGGCTCTTGACATTTTCAAACACACATAATCTTGAGCTTCCACACTATTTCTTCACTCTTTGCTTAGATTTCTCTCAGATTTCTCTTTGTTGTGTCTAACTTAATTTACAATATTATTCTTCTATTTATAGGAAAACTAAATTTTGCTTCTCTGTGAATCTACCGATTCAACATTAAAGATTGTAATAACTATCTACCTAAAAACTTATCTTCGAAAATTTATTTCAATAGGTTTATATATGACAATCATGAAGTCTTCATCTTGTCAGAAAGTCTGACATAGACTGAACTGATACGGAATATGGCAAAGTCAACTGAGATCTAGTACGGATCTGCCTATTAATTAATTGTCCAATACTCCCCCTTAATTATGAGCAGAGGGGGATCTCAAAACAAAATTTTACAAAATGTTTTAGAGCTTAGACTTGCTCTATGTATGACAGAGTTCAGTGTGCAAAACTTGTCATTCCAATATAACTATGCAGATACTAGAATGTATCCCTTGCCAATGGTTTTGTAAACATATCTGCAAGATTATCTTCAGACTTGCAAAATTCTAAACAAATTTCTTTGTTATTGACCAACTCTCTTATGAAATGAAACCTTGTGTCGATGTGCTTGGTTCTCTTGTGTAACAAATGATTCTTCGATAATGCAATGGTTGAATTGTTGTCACAGAATATGATTGTTGGTTCTTGTTGGTTCCACGACAGGTCTTTTAACATTCTCTGCATCCAGACAGCTTGACATGCAACACTTGTAGCTACAACATACTCTGATTCTGTTGAAGACAGAGTTACTATGGGTTGTTTATTTGAAGCCCATGAAACAACACCTGTATCAAAATGAAATGTGTACCCAGATGTGCTTTTCCTGTCATCTGTGCTACCTCCATTCTCACTACCAGTGTATCCAATGAGTTTAAATTTTTTTGAGGTTGAATACATAATGCCAAGGTATTTTGTGCCACTTACATACCTCTGAATTCTTTTACCTACTTTCCAATGTGAGTATTTTGGTGACTCCATGAATCTTGAGATCAGACTTACTCCATACATGATTTATGGTCTTGTTGTTGTTAAATACATAAGGATTCCATTAATCATTTTAAAGAGCGTAGGATCTATAGTTGATCCATCATCATCCTTGCTCAATTTTAAACCTATTTTTACCGGTGTTGGGGATGTCTTGCAATTAGAAATATTAAATCTTTTCAAAACTGCACTTGCATACTTTGACTGTGATATAAAAATACCATTTTCAGATTGCTAGACTTCAATGCCCATAAAAAATTCATAAGCCCCAAATCAGTCATTTCAAATTCACTTTCCATGACTGCTTTAAAATATTTTATGCCAAAGTCACCAGTAAATATTAAATCATCTAGATATAGCTAGACAATTAACATCTTACCTTGCTTATCAACTCTGGTGTACAAATTCGGTT
Source organism: Pseudotsuga menziesii (assembly GCA_001517045.1). Taxonomy (NCBI): domain Eukaryota; kingdom Viridiplantae; phylum Streptophyta; class Pinopsida; order Pinales; family Pinaceae; genus Pseudotsuga; species Pseudotsuga menziesii. The sequence goes on from LPNX011134904.1 coordinate 75,721, forward strand.
CACTTTCACTTCTGTGAAATCTATTTTCAGTGAGATAGGAATCAATCCGACTGTACCAAGCTCTAGGAGCTTTCTTCAAACCGTAGAGTGCCTTTTTCAGCCTGTACGCTTTATGCTCATGACCCAAAACTTCATAGCCTTGTGGTTGCTGCACATATACTTCCTCTTTTAGATAGCCATTCAAAAATGTTGACTTAACATCCATTTGTTTTATGCAGCAATGGCCAAAACTGTTCTGACTATATCCATGTGTGCAACAGGTGCAAAAGTTTCATTGAAGTCTATGCCAGGTTGTTGTGTGAACCCTCTTGCGACCATTCTTTCCTTGTGCTTTTTCATATTCCCATCAACATCTTGCTTTGTTTTATAAATCCATTTGATGTTGATTACATCTTTATCTTTTGGTACATCTACCAACTCCCATGTTTGATTCTTCTCAATGCATTCTATTTCTTCATCCATGGATTGTGCCCATACTTCTTCTTCAAGAGCTTCTTCAATTTTAGTGGATCATATATAGGATAAAATAATGCAAAGAGAGAGAATGAATTTGGTGTACCAACTTCATATATTTCACGCATACTTCTTGTCTTCACTGGTTCCGTCGATGTCGACCTTGGCGAAATGCTTGTTGGAGTCTGTTGTTCTCTTGGTGTGCTTGTCAGTGTAGCTTGAGCTGCAACTTGTGCTGATGTTCCTTGTGTTGAACCATGTCGCAGTGTCATGGGAGTTGACGGTGCTGTAACCGGTTGACTTACATGTGCTGTTTGAACCACTTTCTTCGTCATGTCATCATTGTCGACATTCCACACAATCTTGACATTTATGTCGACAGTTCCATCCCATGATTCATTCTCGACAAATTGAACATCTCGATTGATGATCAATTTCCTTGTGACAATATCATACAACCTGTATGCTTTTGTGTCTTTAGAGTAACCAACAAAAATACATTTCTATCCCTTGTTGTCTAGCTTCTTTCTCAGCTCATCTGGAACATGAGCATATGCAACACAACCAAAAAAATTTAAATGAGAAACACTGTGATTCATACCTATCCATGCTTCTTGAGGAATTTTTTCTTCACATTCTTTGTCAGACACCAATTCATGATATATACAGTAGTTGCGACTTCTTCAACCCATTATTCATTTGATAGATGCTTGGTTGCCATCATGTTGTGTGCCATCTCCATAATGGTTATGTTCTTTCTTTCGGCAACACCGTTCTGCTGAGGTGTATATCGTGCAGTGAATTGCTTTTGTATGCCATGGTTCTTGCAAAAGTTTAGAAATTCATTCGAAACATATTCACCTCCTCTGTTGGTCCTTAATATTTTGTTGCGGTGTCAACTTTGGTTCTCCACGAGTGCCTTGAATTGCTGAAAATAACTAAAGGAATCATATTTATGTTTCAGAAAATATACCCATGTTTTTCTTGAGTAGCCATCAATAAAAGTAAGAAAATAATTGCAACCACCAATGGATGATGTCTGCATTGGACCACAAATATTAGAATGCACAATCTAAAGTGGTGTGCGTGCTCTATATGACTTTCTGACTGGAAAAGTCTCTCTATGTTGCTTGCAAAAAATGCAACCTTCACAAACTCTCTTTGCTTTGTTGATCAATGGAAATCATTTCACCATATTCTTTGTGTGAAGTAGCTTCAACCCACCAAAATTCAGATGTCCAAATCTGAAATGCTATAACCAAGATTCATCCCGAACTTCTGTTTGAAACACTGCTTGAAATTCAACGTTGTAGTTTTCTTTCTTGTTGAAATGCTCGACTGTTTCTTTACTTTCTGCCTTGAATTCAACTCCTGTATTTTTCTTTCCTTTCATGTCTGGAATTATCCTCAATGGAAACAAGCGATTGCTTGTCATTGGTACTTTTGCTATAAATTGGTTGCTTGGGCACTTGTCTTTAATCACACAGTGATAATATTTTATATTGACTCTATAGCCTTTCTGTATCAATTGTCCAATACTCAACAAATTGTGTTTCATACCTTCGACATGATATACATCAGGAATAAACTTACTCTCCCCCTATTTGGTTAGAATATCAATAGTACCTTTTCCCAAAATACTGACTTGGACATTATTTCCAAGTGTAACATCAGTTTGAAATGAATTATCTAGACTGAAAAACAAATTACCAGTCATATGATTATTGCTGCCTGGATCTAAGTACCATATGTCATGTGGACTTTCTTGGACAACATTGCATTCAATTGGAGATGCATAAGCCATTTGCATTGCACTTAACATAGTGCTGGTGTTAGTTGACTGATTTGGGCTTTGCCTTCCTTGGTCATATTGTTTCTTCCTACATTCATATGCATAATGAACAAATTTCTTACAATAATGACATTGAATTTTTATTTATCAAACCTCTGACCACTTGGATGACTTGGATTCTGATTCTCGCCTCTACCAACGATATTTGCAGGGATTCTGTCGCATCCTCCTCTGGAATAAATTCTTCCTTTGCCTCTGGAGTTGTTTCTCCCCCTGCCTTTACCATAGCTTATGCCAATGGTTGTGTTATGAATGCACCTTCCAATGATGTATTTGTTCTACTAATTCTGTGTTCATGATTAATGAGTGAAGCTTGCAAATCATCAATGCTAAACATCGACATATCTTTGTTTTCTTCCAAGGTCACAACCAAGGATTCAAATCTTGGGGGAAGATTTCTGATAATTTTTTCAACAACTCTTTGGTCAGCTATAGTTTCTCCATGAGATTTCAATTGATTAATCCTACCAACATCTCTGGTGTAGAATGAGTCTACTGACTATGTATCTTTCATAGACAGAGATTCAAAATCTCTTCTAAGAATCTGTATCTTTCTCAGCTTGTGTGAGATTGTTATATGACGTTTGATATGCTAGTTCTGCATAACCATTCTGGACAATTTCCTAAATATCTTGACCTTTGAACAAAGCCTTCATTGTTAGAGACCAATATTCATAATTCTTTCTTGTAAAAATTGGAGTTTGCAAACTCGACATGTTTGAACTAGAAGTGGAAACCATTTTTTTTCCTTAGAAAATTACTTTTTCACTTTTAAGACAAGATTTCTTTTCTAAACCTTGCTTTGACACCAGTTAGCAAAAACCGAGTCGGCAAAAATTTAGTTACTGTTCAGTTATAAAAAATTTCACGTCGACTTCGACTTCTTCCTTTTTTGGTCGGGTAAAAACTTGTCTAACTTATACTAGACAAATCTAAATTTAAACTTGAGCAAAGTATTTAGAAGACTAAATTTGGTCATACTTTTCGACCCGACTCTTTTTACTTCGACAAGTTCTTACTTGTCGATTTTACCGACTTACTTGACTTCGACAGGTTTTACTTCGACCAATTAATTTCGACCGGTTTACTTCGATTGACTTACTCGATAGGTTTACTTCGATCGTTTTACTTTGACTGTTTTAATTCAACTATTTTAGTTCCGACCAACTGACTTCGATTGGTATGCTTTTAGTTGAATTTTACAAGGGATGTTTCTTTGCTTAAGGACTTAAGAAATTACAAATATTTTTCATCGACCGATAACATGAAGTGAAGCTCGACACAACAAAAATTCAACAGAACTACAAAATCATATAACCAAACATTAAGAAGACTTGTGTCAACCACTCTGTCGTAAAACCTTGAACTTTTACTGGGTGAAATGTTTATGGATTCTTTGATCTTTCACTCAAATTGTAAATGTAAACAAAATTTACTCAAGTAATTCTGGAGAGAATGTGTGGCTAAACAAACATGTATTCAACCACAAACTATTTGATTTATATAACATGTCGAGACATAACAAAGAACTATATACCGTAAATGCAAACTTGAAATTTATAGAGATATTTCACCTTTTACAGAGCTTCGGCTCTCGACATTTTCAAACACATAGAAGCTTGAGCTTCAACACTATTTTCTTCACTCTCTACTTAGAGTTATCTCAGAATTGTCTCTGTTGTGTCTAACTTAATTTACAATTTTCTTTTTCTATTTATAGGCAAACTAAAATTTGCTTCTATGTGAATCTACTGACTCAACATTAAAGACTGTAATAACTATCTACCTAAAAAATTAGCTTCAGAAATTTAATTCGACATGTTTATATATGACAGTCGTGAACTCTTCAGCTTGTTAAACTGTCTGACATAGACTTAACTGATATGAACTCTGGCAAAGTCTGTTGAGATTTGGTACGGATTTGCAATTAATTAATATTTCCAACAATAGGCAATGCATCGACTGCAACTACTTCATCAACTATAGTGAATGATATTGATATGTTGTCAAATGAATAGTTGTGGGTTGTGAGAGGTGTCATCAAGGTTGTCAAAGGTGTCACGAGGGAAAAAGAAAAAAGTAAATCCACATTAAGAAAGTGAATGCCAAAAACTTAAGAAAACAATTTGATTTATGTGATATCATAAAAAATTGCAATTAATGTAACATTACAAAGAATAATAAATGAAATAATTATTTTAAATATAATTATATTTTAATATCACTTTACTTGCAGTTATTTTCCATCAATCCAAATAAAATTATGAATGAGTATTTTATTATAATATTTAACTACCAAGCTATTCCACCCATTTTATTTTATTTTTGAAATTACGACCTTTATTTTATTTAAAACTTGAGCTTAGCCATTTTCTTTATAATTTTTATTGTATTTTTGTTGCGCTGAGAGGCACTTTACAGCTCAGTATGGGGGAGATCTTGTAACGTAAAGTAACGTTCCTCGTGTAATTGTCGGCTATAAATATTATGAGGGAGATGTTGTAAAGTTATGTAATGTTCCTCATGTAAATGTGGGCTATAAATATTTACTTCTATTTACTTATGATATTGTATTTTTGTTGCGCTGAGAGGCACTCTACAGCCCAGTATGGGGGAGATCTTGTAAAGTAAAGTAACGTTCCTCGTGTAATTGTCGGCTATAAATATTATGAGGGAGATGCTGTAACGTTATGTAATGTTCCTCATGTAAATGTGGGCTATAAATATTTACTTTATGATTCCCGATTTTGACGAGATATCCTCATGTAAATGTCCCTTATAAATATTTACTTTTATTTACTTATAATTTCGGATTATGAGAAAGACGCTGTAAAGTTGTAAAGTTATGTAACCCATCCAAATTCATATTCCTATTCTTATTTAACCCATCCAAATTTCTATTTGTTTAGCTTCGGTTTTTTATAATTGAACGTTTTCCTTTTAAAAGGAGTATTACTGCTTTGAAGTCTACTGCTCTCTCCAGTATACGACGGATCTGGCGGAGGTGAATGGAGGGATGAAACATATTCAGGATTTAGACAGATTACCATGACGGCAAACCAATATTCGTTAACTTCTGTTCAACTGCATTATGGTCTCGACGACGATGAAAGCTTGAGGGCTAGATCGTTTTTCAGACGTAAGCATGGAGGTGTAATCGACATTCCACATCTTGGTGCACTCGACGATAGAATGGAGGTAAATTACTTACATGTATTGTATTTGTGAAGAGTAGCAATGCACTAAAAGACACGGAAAATAAGAAATTATATTGATTTCGTTGTTCTGTTGAATTCCTGTGAATGTGAGCCGTACACTTTAAAGTATCAAGAGGAGATCATAACCAAAATCAGTGGTCATTTCGGAAGCTACAAACCTTGGCGGGAGTGTTGGGTTGTGATCAAATCTTTGACTTTTCATACGAATAAAGGGGAGTATGGACCATGGGGCCAGGAAAGCGGAGCTTATTTTGAGACAGAAGAAGAAGGGAAGATTGTAGGCTTCTTTGGGTCAAGTGGAACTCTCTAGGATTCAATCGGAGTGTATATGCTGAAGCCAAGATTTTCCAACGATGAAGCCAGTGAATACGGAGAGAAAAAAGGTATGGTTGTTCAAACTTCATATCTTTTGCCTGGAAGCTTTAAATTGTTAACAAAAAGAAACTGCAAATAACCTCATGGTCTTAGTCTTAGACAGCTTTGATGTGTAATTGGATGTTGTTATGTGTGTACATTGTGGCTTAATAGATTGTCACTGGAAATGATTCAAGAACTATCGAGTTCTCTTTTGTTCAGTTTCTCTTTCTTTGAATTTCTTGTTATTCTATAAATTTAAACGTTTTCTTTACAACAAGAGTTTTATCGGTGTCAAACATATAAATATTTCCCGGGCCTTCGGCATGGATGTGCAGCGGCGCTCGAACAGAGGGAAGTCACAGCTTTCGCAATTAAGAAAGCCCCCCGACGTGTTGATATGTTCAATCAACCTAGTAATGGAAGAAAAGACGGAAAATAAATATTTTGGTGGTTTTGTTGACATGTGCATTCTTGCAGTACAATCTGAACTACCCAGAGGAGATCGTAACCAAAATCAGTGGACATCTTGGAAGATACGGGCCACACGAGGTCCTTATTTCTTTGACGTTTCATTCAAATGAAAGAACGCATGGAACATGCCGAACGCTTGAACCATGCCGAGAGGAGTCTTGGAATTTCACATGCAAAATTATTGTCACATTGTTGTTTTGTTAATTTTTGCATGCAGTGGGAGATCTTGTAACTTATGTAACGTTACTAACAAAATAACCAGCATAGATCCAAATCCTAGGCTCTATCAAGCTCCAAGATGGATCAAATCTCTCCAGGTATCAGCTTAAAATTTTCAATTATCAGTCAAAATAATGTCAGCCTTAAAATAATTAATATGGGGATAATATGGGGAAGATGTTGTAATGTTCCTACCTAATAAAACAATAAAAAATAAACCTTAAATAAAAAGATGTGTCTTTAGCTTTAAATCAAATAAATGGCTATATATAGGACACACCAAAGCTGATAGCCTGAAAAGATTTGGTCCATCTAGATGCTTGATAAAACCTAGGATTTGGATCTATGCTAATACTCACCATCCAAACCAAATTTTTTGACAAACCCACCTAATTATAACACTATTGGTACAAAGATGGTGATGACAAGCTTGACTAATTGCAAGCTCGTCATTTCCCCCTTACTGCATTTCATTGGTCCTTAGTAATCACGTGATTTGTTAAATGATGGGTTGTTTTTTTGTTTCTTCAACTCTATATAGTAATTCTTTTCTCTTCCGTATTTTTCTTTTGTTAAATGATGGGTTATCTTTTTGTTTTTTCTTCAACTCCATATTGAAATTCTTTTCTCTTCCCTAATTTTCTTTTTGATTATTTTGAAGTCCATTTTTTTTCAAACATGAGGACCATCTAAGCATGTCGTAACTCCATATTTTGTAGTCTGTGTTGATAAATAAATAATTAATTACTTGTTATTTTTCAATTTTAAATCATTTTACCTTGGCAATCCTTGGTTTGGTTGAGCTCTTGCTAATATCTATCTTACTTATCATTACTATTTTCATTCTCGTAGTAATTACTTAGCCTCTCATTCCAAAGGACTAGGTAGCAAGGTAGCAAGCTTCATGTTATTATCATGCCAATTCTTTCCAAAGTTCCCAATTACTTGCATTTTCTCATGCAAACTTCTCATCAAACTTTTTTTTGCCATCAAGATAAAAAAGATAATAGTGATATTTTGTTGCAACTTAGATTATTAAGTCATCGTATCCTCAGTTTGGTTATCCCTATTTTTTAATTTACTAGAATAAGTCAAACTCTATTGTAGGCCATATGTATGCTTATTTTTAAACGATTTTCAATTTAACAATTGCGCAAATCAACGAGTGGCAAAACATGAAACATAAAGCTTTGAATCAGTGGCTTGATTATCCACTAAGTCATTGACACTTAGTAGCTCCATAAACCATGGAATAATGCCCATGTATTTTTTTGGGATGTTAGTCTATAATCTCTTCAGGTAAGATTCGTGCCAAACTTTAGTCATGTATAATATATCTATATTTTTAAAATATAGACTAATTCTTATTATAATTATTCTTTTATGTTGTTATGTAGTGGCAGAGGATAGATTATTTCCATGGTATAATAACAAATTTGTATGTTTGGCATAGTTCAACTTTCTAATATAATTTTTTTTTGTTAAATGTAATTTTAACCAGCAAAAAACGAAAGGTTGACCGATGGAGGAGAACAGGAGGCCTTGGGTTACCTCAAAACACCATGAATGGGAGGAATGTATCTCGATATTGTGTTTTCTTATATTTTTATCAATTAGACAATATTATCGTAGGATCTTATCTGAGAAAATAATATGCACATCAATCAATCACAAGAGACAATAGACACAAATATTTTCCTCGAGGAAACCATAAAGGAGAAAATCCTGCAACTTTCTCAAAGATAGAATGAGCACCAATGGCAGCAGTAAAACCCAAAGACAGAAAGACGATCTCCAACAATTGTTCTCTCTCTCACTTGTGTGAGCTCTTTTTCTCTCACCTATGCGCTATAACTAGGTGAGTGTGTGTGTCAAATAGAGAGGCTCACTCTCTATTTATACTAATTTATGACTTGACAATTACTTACTAGGGCCGACTTCTCTAGGAGAGTCTAATAACCCTAGTGCCCCACAACTGTGGAGACTCCCTCCCGATCAACAAGGAGGGTTAACCTCAACTCAATTGTGGGGACTATTGCCTCGACTTACAATGGAGGGTTAACCTCAATGACTTTACTTGACTTTATTATATAAATGACTCTTTTGATAGAAACATCGGGGTACAATGAAATACAAATGATTCTCCCAATAAATAATTTTCAACATGTCAGGTCCTGCAAAGTCGGTAGGTATTGCCGCTATGAGGCCTTGTTTCATAAGTCTTTACAATGTTATTATGTTTAAAACAAAAGTCCAAGTTTTAATATAACCATGACCTACTTATTTCATAAAATATTTACAATGTTATATTGTTTAAAACAAAATTCCAAGTTTTAATATAATTTATTATATTTGTTGCAAATTTTAATGGTCATTTAACAATAATTAATGATAATAAAGCCTTTACACAAGGGTTGAGATTATCAACAAAATGGATATTGATTTGAGAAGTTATGAAGTGGAAACATTGTGCCCATGTCGCCGATCAATGCAAAAAGGAAAAAAGTAGATTTACACCTATGATCAAGAAAAAACAACAATAGCCTCTTATATATATCATATCTCCTCCTTCAAACACGAGTTTTGGTATAAATCCACTGCTGGAAATTGAAGCTAGCTAAAGGTTGAGCCATTTTTTGATACAAGAGGGTGAGTCATTCTCCAAGCTTGCAGATCCCAAGCCGCTTAAATTTCTCTTGAATATATAGTTGAACATAAAATTAAACAGTTTTTGAACAATTGATTCTCCATCTCCAACCATAGCTCTTTAAAATCCTACTTGAACTTTGGATATTTTACTTATTTACAAATGCATATTATTCCTTAATTCTTGTTCGATGAGGCAACTTTTTTTTAATTGTCTTTTTGCTATTAAATTCAAGGTGAATGCTTGCAAATATTAATTTAAGAAGATTTTATCCCCAAACAATTTCTTATAATTGGTGCCATATCTAGATTTGATATTTAATTTTCACCATTTATAAAATTCATCAACAAATTTCACTCTCGGAAGACTTGAATTGTGTTTACATTCTTTTTTGGAGCAATTTTCATCATCAACAACTTTGAGTCTATGAAGAATTGCATCCTACTTCCATTCTTTTTAAAAGCAATATTAATAAAGATGCAAAGGGCCCATAACTTTGCTTTGTTAGAACTATGCTTGGCCTTACCTAAAATCATGGCAAAGTTTCATATTTCTATAGCTTCTGTAACATACCTAAAACTGAAAAATAGATATTTATTATTTATTTAAGCAAAAACATTATGTTAATTATTATTGTAAAGTTTATGACCAAGTGGGTCAAGGATGACTGTAATTGAAGAATTATTTATTTTAATAATTAATAAAAGGAGACACCTATTCAGGGGAGACTGTTAAATGAGTGTTCACTGCCCATTAGGAGGAAAGAGCAGTTGTAGAAGGCTGGTTGACAAGTGGTAGCATTGGCATTCCCTTTCTAGTTGTTGCAGGAGCATAATCCCTAAAAACGTGGTCATGTTCCCTTGAGAGGGGGAACTGAGCTGGGTGGCTCATTAAATTCAAAAACTGACCCAAAGACCTAGGCAATCTTATATAAACCATCAAATTGAGTAGGAGGCTCACTACTCATTCTGATTTTTGAGAGAATGAACTTTGTGATTACTGCAAACTGAAAAAGTCAGGCACACAAATAATTTGATGAGGGGATAGTTAAAGTGATTTGGTGAGTTAAGACTGTTGCTAACTGCTAAGTTGCAGAAGTATGCTTTGTAGCAGAGATCTTCGGCATAGTGGTGCAGTGAGCAAGCTCGGGGGTCCTAAGCAAGTGATTTGGATGCTTCGAGAAAAGGTTGGGTGGTACAGTCTCCCTTGGGTTTAGTCCATTTTCTCTACAATTCATTCCAGGTTCCAACTCTAATCTATTTTATGACATTGTTTATTTCTGCTTAAGAAAACTGTAAATTGTTTAGAATGAAGTTATAGATAAATTGATCCATGATTGTAGAATTTAGTATTGGTTAGAGACTGATTGATTTAGAAATGAAAATAAATTATATCCTGTCTTTTTCCTCTCATCAAAGTGACGTACTCTAGTACAGGGATACATGAATTATGTTAAGTAGGAAGATATGATGTTGTGCTAAGTAATAGTACAGAATGATACATGATCATTATTTACAGTCAATAATATGTAAGTTACTTTCATGATGTGTACAATCTACTGACAGTTAGAATTTATTAGTTATGGATCCAAATCCAAAATAGAAAACCTTTAACAATTATTAAATCCGAACTTTCATTTACATTATAAGTTTAAGAGCTAGAATAAATTACAGAGTCCTTTCTGTATATATAAATAAGTTATTTAGGGTGATTCCATGAAGATGGGTAACACTTTTTGGCCAAATTTGGCGATGAAAACCTGATTTTTTACTCATGTGCTAGATAGAAGCCCTCAAAACGCATATATGCCATGTGAATTTTGACTTGCAGTAAGAAAACAAATTGTAGAATATTATGTTGGCTTCATAGTGATATTTTTAAAAAAATATTTCGATGTCATTTAATGTGTGAATTTTTGCATTTAATGAACTGTGTGACCTTAAAAATTTGAAGAAGCTAATAAGTGGCTCGTGTCCACGTAGAGTAATTCAATCTTGCATTAATAATTTAAAAAAAATAAATATATGAGCATGATCTACATAAAATGCAGTGTGATGTGCATATTTTTTTGTTAATTTTTTTCGCATTATACAATTATTTATTATTTTTCGAAAGTGACCACATTCGATTTCAGCATCGTTTTAAACACATATTTGTCCACGTAAAGGAATTTTTTCTATTTTTTCAAAAATTGAAAAACCAAAGATACCCTTTTGAAGAGGACACATCAATATGTGATGTGGGCATTTTAAAGAATTTTTTGGCTGTGTATTTTTAACTCTGTGGATTTTTCTTTGAGCTGCTTCGAAGTTGCAGTGTGGTTTTCTAAGTATAAGTTTTAGAAGTAATTAAAAAATAAATATCATATGAATGCCAAAATGCGTGTATGATACGTCAATGGATAGAAGATTCGTTGGTGAATCTATCGGTATCAACTCCGCTCAGTTATGTGCTAGGAATGGTAGGGTTTACACCTCTGCAAGGCACAGGAAATTTTCCATTTGTTTGAATGTGGGCTAAGTCTGTTTTTTTAAGCCCTCGACCGAGGTATGAACCTCGACCGAGGGTTTGTAAAGCCCGCAATACCTCGGTCGAGGGCTTGATAAAACCTTGGTCGAGATATTAAGACCTCGGTCGAGGTGCGTTTTTCTGTTTTTGTCGAAATGCGCTTGCCAAAAAGTGTTACCCAGGTCCGTGGATTCACCCTTTACTTTTCCCAAATCCTTTATTTTCTAATAGCTTAGCAATATAAATGAACAGATCCAAGTTCACCCCAAATACTTTGTTTTACTAATCTCTTAAAGACTAATTTGTTCTCCTTAATCAGTTCGAGTATTAATCTAGAGTAACCAGAGTTTACCTAAAATCACAAATTTGCTAAACTAAACTATTAATGTAACACCAAGTCGAGACTATCGACGAATCATAGCACTGGTTACAGGATTTCGATTAAAAAATTGGTGTTGTTCCTGTAGTGTTCCTTCTTCAAATCGAACGTCATAGGAACCCTTAGGAAAAAATATTTTAGAATGTTCAAATAGTATGATTCGACGTATAGATGAGGGTTACTTACAGTATCCAAGCTATAAAGAAATTAATAAACAAATCTATTTTTTTTACTCAAAGCTTTGCAGCTTTAAAACAAATTACCAAAGATCTGTTTACTTTTGAGTTCATTTTATCTACACAGACATAATTTTTAACTGACAATAAGAGACTAAAAACTACTCTAAAATCAATCCTTAAATATTAAAAATCTTAATCTCAAACTCTATCTAAAAATCCCATAGGATTTAGATGACAAACGTTATTCCTTGGATAGAAGGTACGGCTCTTCTCCCAAACCTTTTCTTTTAAAGTACAGAGACCCCATGGATATACTTATTTAGTAAATTTAAGTTAATAAGCAAATAGTATCCTTTTTACTAACACATTAAGACTGTATAGCCACAATGGCATTACAAATTATAAAATAGCTAAAGAATCAATAATCGAGGCTTATTTTAAATAAAAACGATCCAAGGTTTTATCCCTTAACATTTCAACATAAATCAATCTAGCAGTAGCTTCTAAGCCCATATAAGGATAAACTCTATAACTACAGAGTTACAGTAACATAAAACCTTTGTAAGTAAAGCAACGAAAAGCAAAATTATTTTACGGTCACTATTAAAGAAATATTTACAGTTAACCCTCATAGAGCTATTAAAGATATATTTATATAATAAACTGTATTTAGAATGGTTTCAAAAATCAAATTCTACAAAGTTCGGCTCACGGCCTCAAGGTCTAAAAGTGACAAAACTACAAGCCCTCATGGGCCACACAAACTGTAAGAGTTTTCTTCATATATATATCGGGCCGAAACATCTTAAAAACCAGATCATCCTTCTCATTCCAGAAAGTACATAGATCAGACAATAGTTGGAGTATCAAAACCCTTACAGGTATGACCGTAGTAAACCAATTTTAAACACCAACAAATAATCACAGAGTGGCATAGTCGTCCTCAACTCCACATGAGGTGGCTACACCCTTAATTTAAAAACTGTGTAAAATACCAAAACCATTTATCATTTCCATTATCGAACTAGGAATGGAGGAAAAACCTCACACCATGAAAAGCATATTGCAAAACCAAAGCCATGGAAGGGAGTGTTAGATATCTTACTAGATAAAGGGGAAGACTCACACCTAGTTTTCCCTCGACCTCGATTCTGAGTCGTACCTGCAGAAAAACATTATCTTGGAGGTTAACCATGAACAATTTTAGAATTTGAACAAAATCAAGAACTATTATGATTTTAAGGAGGAAAGAAAATTTACCAGCGTCATGATTTGAAACCAGAAACGCCCAAGTGTCATCAGAGCGAGAATAGTAAACCTTCTCAGTGAGAAAACCAAATTCGAACAGGTATGGATGGTCGAGTTCAAGTATCCTCCATCTCTATCGATTGTTGGAGATTTGTTTCTGTAGAGCCAAAGCACCCAGGAGCTAAGGGAAGATAGGGTATAATGATGAATTCCATACGAACAAATCCATCAATGGATTGACACAACTATCGAAAAACATTAAAACCTTAGGTTTTTTCACAACGATTTTCTTGCCACGCAACTTGAGAATGATTTAAGTCATAAGTTTTTTTTAATACAAAACTTCAAAACCTGTCCTCACGCAGCAATGACAGAATCAAATTTAAATCCGGCTAACATATCTTTACATTGATATTTAAAACCAATCCGTATTATAATTTAATACCCCATGGACGCTAAGGGTATTAATATAACCTATTTTGTTTTTATAATGCAATGTTTTGGTTGGTGGTGTATTGCAACCAATGATACTTTATCTTGGATAGATATTATAACCCTTTGCAACTTCAACCTTTATCGTTTGGATAAACGGCTAAACTTACAAAACAATAAGATTTGTTAAATGATTTCTAAATGTTTGTTAAAAATATTAAGCTTGGTTTAGGATTTAAAACTTAGGTCACTTTTACCTTGTACTTAGCACCCTGAACGTAGAGTGAGTTCCTTAAATGAATCAAACCATGATACCTCACTGTCTGCACATAGAAAAATCAGAGATTCATGCATTAGTCGAAACGACTAAGTAAGATCATGAACCCTTCCTTGTGCAGCTCTGGTTTTGAACCAAACAAACAACAAAGACAAACGGTCTTACGACAACAAGAGAATTTTAGATAGTTTTCTTATGTAAACAAAATAGTGTTATGTCGACAGAGCACAATTTAAGTAATCTAATAATAACTTATTTACCTGACGACAGTACTACTTGATGAAAGAAGTGTGAGTTTTAACATCGCTATAAATATGGTATAGTAAATCCTAATATTACATGCAGTAAACATATTTTTTTTTTTTACAAAATTGAGGGATGTTACATGTGGTATTAGAGCGAGATTCCAACATTAGGCCTGTTTAGTTCACTCGCTTATAAAGAAAAGCAATGTACTAATTTTATTTCTATCCAGAAATATAAAATTTGTTTTGCAGGAAATGGATAATGTTGAAGCATCTGCCGAGAATGGTCCTCAACATGATAACCCTGAAAACTTTTATGTATATTTGAATAATCCGGAATTACTACAAACAGTTAGAGAGTTGAAGGATGAAATTTAAACTGTGAAAGAAGATAATCAAATAATTTTGGAGCTGAATGAATACCTATTGGACAAAATGAATAACTAGGAAAAAGATAAAAGACATGCTATCGAAACTGATTCTGAAACATCGTCCTATAAACATAAAGGAAAGAAAACAAGATATCCTAGTAGTGAATATTCTTCAGAGGTAAAACCAAGGTCACGTAGGGAAAGGCAGATATACATAAGTGACAGTAGTGAAAGTGATCGAAAACCTAGGAAGAATAAATATAAACCCTATGAAGAGATTTCTGAAGAATTCAAGAAAATAAATCCTCCTATGTTCAACGAGGAAGCATAGAAAGGAGAGGAAGAAGAAGCTTGGATGTCAGGAATGAAGAAATACTGCCAAATCTACAACTATTCTGACAGATTAAAGGCCAGAATGGCTATTTACAATTTGACCGGAAAAGCTGACATATGGTGGCAAGATATAAAGAGGGTCAAAAATCTGAAAGAGAAATATTTGACTTGGAGAGTTTTTAAGAAGTACTTCGAGAGAAAGTTTCTGTCTAAACAATATTATGAGGAAAGAGCCAAGGATTTCTATGATTTAAAACTAGGTTCTATGTCCATGAAATAATTGAGCAACAATTTCTTAAGTTTGCTAAGATACGTACCATACATAATAGATGAAAAGCAAAAAATCCAACGGTTTGTAAGTTGTTAACTTGCTAGCTTCAAAGATAGAATTGAGTTTGACAATCCTAAAACATTGGAAGAAGCTATGAGAAGGGCTGAATTCTGTTATGAATAGAACAAGAAGAGGGAAAGTATACCTAATTGGAATACTAAAAAGACAAGTCAATTTGATCAAAAGAGAAGAGTATTCAAGTCAAACAAGAGTTTTGGGAGCAAGTCTCAAAATTTCTCCAAAAACAATTGTCAGAAAACTGATTTTAAGAATAGAGTACCCCAGAATACCGCAACATCAAAGGGAAGAGATATATCTAACAATTTTGTTAAAAATACTGAACAACGGGAACTTGTCAAATGCTGGGAATTTCAGGGACCACACTATGCCAAATATTGTCTGAACCGAAAAGGAAACATCAAGAACATACACACTGTCCAAGAAGAAGAAGCAGTTCGGGATGTGGCCAATGAGATGCATAGGATAAATGCAGCTCTGGAAAACCGATAGGTACATCATTGGAATTATATGGTAGAAGTGCAAGGTATGATCCAAAATTTCTTTGTTTCCATGTTAATTGATCCAGGAGCTAGCTTAAGTTATATATCTCCTAGCATAGTGGAAAACTGTAAATTGTCTTTACAAAAGTTTGAAAAATCATGGCTGGTTCAGCTAGCCACAGGAACTAAAAGAAATGTAGTAAACTATGTTGAAAGTTATAATTTGATGATGAATCAGTTTGAAACTCAGGTCAAACTAAATGTGCTACCTTTAGGATCTTACGATGTTCTCATAGGAATGGATTGGCTTGAAAAACAGCAAGTGATTTTAACTGTTTTCAAAAGACTTTTACTTGTTTGAATAAGGAAGGAGAAAGAATTACTGTCACAGGAATTCCTAGGAAGATATATGTTAGACAAATTTTAGCCTTACAAATGAAAAAGGCTGTAAGGAAGGGATGTAAAGTATTTGTTGTTCACATTATAAATAATGAACAAGTTAATAATGAAAATAAACCAGGATTTGAGGATATCTCGATCCTGCAAGATTTCACAGATGTATTCTTGGAAGAAATTCCAAGATTACCTCCTAAACGAGATCTGGACTTTACAATTGAATTAGTACCTAGATTGGTACCTAATTTGAAATCTCCCTATAGAATGAACATCTTGGAGCTGAATGAACTAAAATTACAATTACAAGAGTTAATAGACAAACATTATGTAATACCAAGTGTATCCCCTTGGAGAGCACCGGTCCTTTTTGTTAAAAAGAAAGACGGTACTCTACGCCTATGCATAGACTACCGTCAACTTAATAAAATGATGATTAAGAACATATATCCTCTTCCCTACATTGACGATCTGTTCGATCATATATGTGGAGCGACGATATTCTCTAAAATCTACTTAAGGTCCGGTTATCATCAAGTTAGAATTAAAGATGAAGACATCTTTAAAATTGCTTTTAGGACAAGATACGGGCACTATGAATTTGTGGTTATGCCCTTCAGGCTGAAAAATGCACCAACAACCTTTATGTGCTTAATGAACAGTGTTCTAAGTAAGTATTTCGACAAATTCGTAGTCGTCTTTATAGACGACATATTAATTTATTCTAAGACAAAAGAAGAGCATGATGAACACCTAAAGATAATTTTACAAGTGTTAAGAGAACATCAGCTATACGCTAAGTTCAACAAATGTGATTTTGATAAAAATAAAATACAATATTTAGGGCACTTAATATCCAAAGCAGGGATATCAGTGGACCCTGATAAAATAAAAGCTATAATTGATTGGCATGTTCCTAAGGACGTAACTGATGTACGATCCTTTATGGGGATAACATGTTACTACTGAAAATTTATTGAATAATTTGCAAGGATTGCAAATCCTATAACTTCATTATAGAAAAAGGGTAAGAATTTTTTTTGGGATCAGAAATGCGAAGACAATTTTAATAAACTAAAAGAATTATTAACTATTGCACCCATCCTAAAAATAACAGACCCAAACAAAGACTTCGTCGTATGCACTGATGCATGCAACGAAGGCTTGGGTGGGGTGCTGACATAGGAAGGTCATGCAATTGCATATGAATCAAGAGAAATAAAGACTCATGAAAATAATTATGCAACTTATGATTTAGAATTAGCTGCAATAATCAATGCCTTAAAAATGTGTCGTCATCACTTAATAGGTAAAATATTTCTGCTAATGTCTGATAACATAAGCCTAAAATACCTGCTTGATCAACAAAATCTAAATGCAAGGCAAGCTAGATGGCTAGCTTTCCTTAGTGAATATGATTTCGAGATCAAACATATTAAAGAGAAAGAAAACAAAGTGGCTGATGCCTTGAGCAGAAATGATTTGGGGTTCCTAAGCAAGTGATTTGGCTGCTTCAGGAAAAAGTTGGGTGGAACAGTCTCCCTTGGGTGTTAGTCCATTTTCTCTGCAATTCATTCTAGGTTCCAACTCTAATCTGTTTTATGACATTTTTTATTTCTGCTTAAGAAAACTGTAAATTGTTTAGAATGAAGTTATAGGTAAATTGATCCATGATTGTATAATTTATTTTTGGATAGAGACTGATTAATTTAGAAATGAAACTAAATTATCATCTGTATTTTTCCTCTCATCGAAGTGACGTACTCTAGTATAGGGAGATAAGAATTATGTTAAGTAGGAAGATATGATGTTGTGTTGAGTAATGGTATAGAATGATGCATGATTGTTATTTACAGTCAATAAGATATACTTTACTTTCATGCTGTGTACAATCTACTGACAGTTATAATTTACCAACTATGGATCCAAATCCAAATAGAAAACCTTTAACAGTTATTAAAATTGAACTTTCATTTACAGTATAAGTTTAAGAGCTAGAATAAATTACATAGTCCTTTCTATATATATAAATAATTTATTTACTTTTCCCAAACCCTTTATTTTCTAATAGCTTAGCAATATAAATGAACAGATCCAAGTTCACCCCAAAAACTTTGTTTTACTAATCTCTTGAAGACCAATTTGTTCTCCTTAATCAATTTGAGTATTAATCTAGAGTAACCAAAGTTTACCTAAAATCATAAAATTGCTAAACTAAACTATTAATGTAACACCAAGTCGATATTATCGACGAATCATAGCACTGGTTACAGGCTTTCGATTCAAAAATTGGTGTTGTTCATGTAGTGTTCCTTCTTCAGATCGAACGTCACAGGAAGCCTTAGGGAAAAATCTTTTAAAATGTTCAATCAGTATGATTCGTATAGATGAGGGTTACTTATAGTCTCCAAGCCATAAAGAAATTAATAAACAAATCTATTTTTTTACTCAAACCTTTGCAGCTTTAAAACAAATTACCAGAGATCTGTTTAATTTTGAGTTCATTCTATCTACACAGACATAATTTTTAATTGACAATAAGAGATTAA
The DNA here is from genome assembly GCA_001517045.1 of Pseudotsuga menziesii. Classification (NCBI taxonomy): domain Eukaryota; kingdom Viridiplantae; phylum Streptophyta; class Pinopsida; order Pinales; family Pinaceae; genus Pseudotsuga; species Pseudotsuga menziesii. Next base: position 94,683 of record LPNX011134904.1, read on the forward strand.
AAACTACTCTGTAATCAATCCTTAAATATTAAAAATATTAATCTCAAACTCTACTAAAAATCACATAGGATTTAGATGACAATTGTTATTCCTTGGATAGAAGTTACAGCTCTTCTCTCAAACCTTTTCTTTTAAAGTGCAGAGACCCCATGGTTATACTTATTAAGTAAATTTAAGTTAATAATAAAATAGTATCCTTTTTACTAATACATTAAGTCTGTATAGCTAGAATGGCATTACAAATTATAAAACAGCTAAAGAATAAATAATCGAGGCTTATTTTAAAGAAAAATGCTGCAAGGTTTTATCCCTTAACATTTCAACATAAATCAATCTAGCAATGGCTTCTTACCCTAGATAAGGATCAATTGTATAACTACAGATTTACAGTAACATAAAACCTTTGTAAGTAAAGCAACGAAAATAAAAATTGTTTTACGGTCGTTATTAAAGAAATATTTACAGTTAACCCTAATAGAGCTATTAAAGATATATTTATATAATAGACTTTAATTAGAATGGTTTCAAAAATCCAACTCTACAGAGTTTGGCTCACGTCCTCAAGGTCTGAAAGTAAAAAAACTACAAGCCCTCATGGGCCACGCAAACTGTAAGAGTTTTCTTCATATATATATCCGGCCTAAACATCTTAAAAACCAAATCATCCTTACCATTCCAGAAAGTAAATAGATCAAACAATAGTTGGAGTATAAAAACCCTTACAGGTCTGACCGTAGTAAGCCAATTTTAAACACCAACAAACAATCCCAGAGTGGCATAGTCATCCTCAACTTCACATGAGATGGATACACCCTTAATTTAAAAACTGTTTAAAATATCAAAACCATTTATCACTTCCAATATCGAACTAGTAATGGAGGAAAAACCTCACACCATGAAAAGCATACCACAAAACCAGAGCCACACAAGGGAGTGTCAAAGATCTTACAAGATAAAGGGGAAGACTCACAACCATTTTTCCCTCCACCTCGAATCAGAGTCGTACCTGCAAAAAAACATGAACTTGGAGGTTAACCGTGAACTATTTTAGAATTTTATCAAAATCAAGAACTATTATGAGTTTACGGAGCAAAGAAAATTTACCAGCGTCGTGATTTGAAACCAGAAACACCCAAGTGTCATCAGAGCGAGAATAGTAAACCTTCTTAGCGAGCAAACCAAATTCGAACAGGTATGGATGGTCGAGTTCAAGGCTCCTCCATCTCTGTTGAATGTTGGAGATTTGTTTCTATAGAGCCAAAGCACCCAGGAGCCAAAGGAAGAATGGGTAGAACGATGAATGCCATACGAACAAATCCATCAATGGATTGAAACAACTATCAAAATACATTAAAACCTTAGGGTTTTTCACAATGATTTTCTTGCCACGCAGCGGGAGAATGATTTAAGTTGTAAGGTTTGTTTTTAATACAAAACTTCAAAACCTGTCCTTGCACAACAATGGCAGAATCGACTTTAAAGTCGACTGACATATCCTTACATCGGTATTCAAAACCAAATATGTATTATAATTTACATCGTGGACGCTAAGGGTATTAATATAACCTATTTTGTTTTTATAATGCAATGTTTTGGTTGGTGGTGTATTGCAACCAATGATACTTTATCTTGGATAGATATTATAACCCTTGGAACCTTCAACCTTTATCATTTGGATAAATGACTTAACCTGCAAAAAATAAGATTTGTTAAATGATTTCTAAATGTTTGTTAAAAATATTAAGCTTGGTTTAGGATTCAAAACTTAGGTCACTTTTACCTTGTCCTTAGCACCTTGAATGTAGATTTAGTTCCTTAAATGAATCAATCCATGACACCTCACTGTCTGCACATAGAAAAATCATAGATTCATGCATTAGTCGAAATGACTAAGTAAGATCATGAACCCTTTCTTGTGCAACTCTGGTTTTTGAACCAAACAAACGACAAAGAAAAATGGTCTTACGACAACAAGATAATTTTATATAGTGTTCTTATGTCAGCAAAATAGTGTTATGTCGATAGAGCACAATTTAAGTAATCTAATAATAACTTATTTACCTGAAGACAGTACTACTTGACGAAATAAGTATGAGTTTTAACATCGCTATAAATATGGTATAGTAAATCCTAATATTACATGTAGTAAACAAAATTTTTTTATTTATGAAATTGAGGGATGTTACAACTTCTATCTTATAGCAATAATTGTTAGCACCTATGGGGACATTTCCACCTCGTGGATCTTGTTTTATTGACCAACTCATGCTTAATGTGTTTTCTATTTATTGTTTTCCTATAGATGGACACGATGAATTAGGATTAACATATGTTGAATATTCCTAAATATCTTTATTGATTCTTTTGTTTATGGTGGTAATGGTGGTTCCCTAATTTTCCTTACCCATCCTGAATTTCATTGCTTTCTTCTTATTTTTATCACGACTCTTCATTTTCTCTAAACTAGGCCCTATGAATGAGACATTGAATTTAATTAAGTGATTTGAATTTCACCTTAGGATGCATAATGACACCTTAGTTGTCATTTTCTCTACATTGTCGCATTTTGCATTACAATGTGGGATGCATAAGTCTCATCCATTTTTTCCATCTTGCAGTTCACAATCTACATTTTCACACTTCGCATGCAATGAAAAATGTAGGAGTATTGTCCCTTCGTTCCATTACAAATCTACGCACCCTACATCCTTGCACTAAATTTCCATTGTGGAATACAAAGACTCCCATATATTCTTGTTTTCATCCATCACAATCCACATTCTTCTTTCTTGCATCATCCATGTTCCCCACTTCCATCTCGATCCAGCATATTGATTTAACTTTTGTAATACCTAGAAGAAATATCATGTTTCATGTTTTTGCACTCATTCAAATATTCCTCAGAATCATTGTCCAAGTAGTGGATACTCCTCCAACTAACTAACCCATTGACTATAGGATTAACATAATCTTCCCTCTTCCCAATGGTCAAACTATAAATATAATATGTGATGTTATTTTCCATGGAATTCATAGTAGGATCTATGTACCTAGGTCCTTGATAAGGGTCGAGAGTTTGTATGAATCTCAAATCATTATCTTCAAATTTCATAATTTCTATTTTTATGCCAATGACGAATCATTCTAAAAAATCTAATCAATATTGAACAATGTCTGTATGGATATATCTTGTCCATTATTTCAACCTATTGAATATCAACAAAGGTTTTGACCCTTATTAAATAAACTTCCACATTTTATAGCCCGCCAATAGGAAATATTTTGTATTGGCTACCCATATGCAATTATATGGGAGAATAAACCAATAAACTTCCACATTGTATAGCATGCCAATAGGAAATATTTCTTACTGGCTATCCATATGCAATTGTATGGGAGAACAAACCAATAAAGGGATCCCAATATCTTCCCAAGATTTGTTTGGAGGATGTTAACCGTTTTGATCCAATATCCAAATTCACATCTTTAATGTCATACCCATATATTTGGGCATCCAACCCGAATTCCTTTCAAATTCTTATCTTCCTTATTTTACTATCCAAGTATTTCTCTCGGGTAGGTTAACATCAATCAACTCTTCCTATTCTTTAAATTTAAAGAGATTCTAGAGTTTTCCACAACTTTGGGGTCAAACCCTCTTCTTCTAAAATACCAGAAAATAATTTAACCCAAATATCAAAGATCCTATTAGAATTACTTGAGTGTTTCCTATTTCCTTTTGCAACTCAAAGTTGAATCCTATACTAGAATCCATAGGTATTTCCACCATTTCAGGGAAGGATGGTGTCGATAGATGTTGAAACATATCAACTATATTCTTAAAATTGTATTTCTCCTATACGAGATCAAACCTAGGTGCTTGTAGTCTTTCTTTCTAGATCTTCAGAAGGTGTAGCTTGTTACTATCAACAATAGTATATGAACCTCCATGAGCGACAATAATGATGGTAGGACCTACCTCTTAATCACCACACCTGGGTTCCAAGTTGATTAATTTTTTTGGCCTATGTTTTTCCTTATATTCCTATTTCATAATTAATTTTAGACAACCTTTGGTACTATGGGCATTCACCCTAATATAGGAAAACCATGGTTATCTAGGTAAAGGGAATTCAAGAACAAGGTGACCCACATAATTAGAATCACAACATCCTACATTCCCACCTATTCTTCTAGTTATTCCATCTTGGTATTCTCCTCCTCTACTATAGCACCCTCCTCCTTGGGGTTGTGAATGATTGGCTACCGAAAAATTAGTTTTGTCTATTCTATCAACTAGGGAATCTAAATATATGCACTTATCCATGTTGTGAGTATAGGTACCACATAATTCACAAAGCATAGTGTTATGGATTGAATAATACTTCCATAATATAGGACAATTCCTAGGGTGGTGTCCATATTATCTGTAAATTTCACATAATTTTCTAGGTTGAGAGTTATGAATATTTACAAAGGCATGATACTATACCAAACCATGAAATAGAGAAGAGGTAGCTACTTATGTAACTACTATAGATGGTCTTCTTGGAAAAGGCCCCATAGTATATTAGATGAAGGACCCCCCCCTTCGTCGCCGCACTCTCATTTAAGGACACTCGGAGGCATGATATAACTTTTCCATAAATCTTGTGCGCTACACTTGATTGCGTCTTGCCTTTGTGATTGAAAAGTCCTAAATAATTTTTGTGAGAGTTGGGATTTGATTTTGAAATTTCAATTGTTCAAGTCTTGTTGTAGATGCTAAAAATATGGTTCCTCCAGGATACTTATCTATAGCCTTGGTCTCCATAGCATACTCTAATGTAGCTTTAGGTGTGTCAATATTCTGTTGTGTTAGAGGGATTCTAGTCAACAGAAGCAATCCTTTAATAAATCATTCTTTGTGATGGGTATCATGAATAGGAAATTAAAGTTTTCCCATTATATCTTGAAATATATATGCAAAATCTCCTTCAAACTATTAGATTTCCTTAAGTTATGCTATTCCCAATTGTTTTGAATTAGGTAATTGAAACTTTGAGAAATTTTGTTGCTTTACCACTTGCAAATTGAGAGGTAGGATGCCAACAGGGAATTCCACAAGCTTCTCATACTATTGTAAGGCTCATCCTCTCAAAGTTGTCCATAATTATACTAGCCGAGGCATATTTAACTTCCTTCAATCTTCAAATGGCTTCAGATACATACTAATTTTGTTATGTACTTCCTCAAATTATTTTCTCCATGAATCTAGGTATCACATAGGGGATCCACTAGGAACCCTTGCCATCCCATGATATTGAAACCCCACAAAAAAAACCTTTAGGGATTGGTTGTGAAACCATATTCAAACCCACAATTGAAATTGAACTACCACTACTACTCTCATTATTATTTAATACTCTTGAACTAGAACCACTACTACTTCCTCTTGCCATTTCTCCAATTCGAAAACTAGCAGTATTTATAATGTGATTTATCAAGGTAAAATTAATATAGGATTATAAAAAGAGGGTGTCATATTATTTAGAGGAACTAGAGGAGTGGTTGAGTTTGGGTTCATTCAAATATATGTTCTGTGACATGGGGGTTCTTGGATCTTGAAATATTATTTGCACATCCACAAGGACATCGTTTAGATCATTTTATCCTTTGTCCACCTCTAAACCATTTGACTTGGGTTGTTTAGAAACCTCTTTTATGGTTAGATATACATTAAAATATTTTTATATTAGCATCCTTAATTTTCACCTCATTCTCTTTCCCTCATGATTCTATAGACACTCCTCCCCATATTCCTCTTGCTAGGATTCCCTTCATGAATGGTCCACTCTCATTCAACTAGGAACTGGCCATCACTCTACATATCTATAACTTCCACAACTCACTCAATCCTCTTCACTCCCTTCTTCACTTATCTTCTTCTACATTTAATCACTCCTCTTCCTTGTTTCTCTCATATGATTTATCCACCACATCTCTGAAATGGTTGGTATTCTCAAATATCTCTCAAACCTTACATTATTATTTTACTATTCCCCCTATCATGAACCCTTTATGTTGCACAACTCACCAACATCATCTTCAACCACTTTCACATGGTGTTGGATATCTACTCAACCATGGGAACATGACTAAATGGAAAAAAATACCTCTTCCACCAATTAAATCTTGATCCACAGAGGGATTTGTATTAGTGGTCTCCCTAAGTATCCTTCCTTAAAAATTACTTCCACCTTAGAGAAGGATTGATAATTCTTTGTAGGAAATTCTAATATGTACCCATTGAAAATGGTGTCCACTCAAAAGTATATTTCTTGAGTGATTTGATGATCTAACTAGTGTTAAACAACAAGGTTAGTAGTATTCATGGGGGCTTCACTTGTTGACCAATATCCTATCACGTGAGTTCATATTGTGGGTTTTAAAATTATCAAAAATTGAACCAATATATTGCAGGTATTGGGGGGGTGAGGGGTTTAAGGTGGGGGTGGGTAGGGTGGTTTA